>CM035094.1:15543810-15809932 GCA_020205505.1 Panax japonicus | reverse complement strand
ATCAACGACAACGACAACTGGTACTTGGTAGCCCAGTAGAAAATTAATTCCTGGCTCCGCCCTTGCTTGGAACAAAAATCATCAGCAATGAGGTTTCTCCCCTCCACCTGAGTTGGAGGGGGTCCTTAAGTTGGACGGTGGCTTGTGTGCAGATTGCAAACCCATGTTCAGTATTCTGAAAATGGAACAATGCAAACTGAAATTCTTAGTATTATATAAATTAATTAATTATTTTTATAAAAAAAAGAAATACCAATTCGATAAAATTTTCGAAAGAAGCAACTTGTTGCTGCAATTGCATTTGAAATACTGCCTTGATCGCTTATGGATTATTTGCACGTCCGACTTGTTCTCCATCATTTCTCCGTCCACCATTATGGTGTTCTTGGAGAAAATGACCAGAATGGAGGGATGGAGTGCTTTGATTTTTCAATAACTGACTCACCAGCTTTTTGATTTTCGATGGGGAAAGTGATCCTCTATATAGCCTTTCCAAATTGCCCAGGAACAGGCAAGATACAAGAGGCGGTGGGGTTCTTGAGTAGTTGGAGAAAGGGGCGGCGGCGGTGGAATGGGTTTGTTGGTAGGCGAAGGTGCCGCGGATATGATTTCAGCAGTGGCGATAGGTTCTTGAGTAGTGGGAGAAGGGGCAGAGGCGGTGGGAATGAGTTTGTTGGTGGGCGAGGGTTCAGGAGTGGCGGTGGTGATTGGGCGAAGAAGGGGGTGTGGTGGCCGAAGAGGGAGAGGGGGCGGAGGCGGTGGGAATGAGTTTGTTAGTGGCGAGGTTCTGGAGTGGTGGTGGTGATGTAGCGAAGAAGGGGGGTGGTGGCCGAAGAGGGAGAGGGGGCGGAGGCGGTGGAATGAGTTTTGTTGGTTGCCTAGGCGAGCCATGTATGGGCTCAATTGGGCTGTAGCCCGGGCTAATTTTTTTTTAATATATCTTAGCCCAGCCCAAAAGTCTAAGTAATCTCAAGGAAAACGGGAACTACGAGCAAGGAACATTTCCTACAAGAGGGATACTATCGAGGAGGCGGAGCAAGGCAGATTGAAGAAATCTAGGGCACACTGCACATCTAGGGCTAAGTTGAAGAACATAACTCATTTCAGGTAATTTAGATTTTATATTATATGAGCAAAAAATTGGTTAGCATGTGATTAGATAGTAAGTTAATGAGTTATGTGATAATCAAAAAATTGCTTGAATATTCATGTTTCGTTAATGTTTTGGACTGCTATTGTTTGATATATAGCTAGAGGAGTTTAGGTTGGGCTGAGGAGACATAAGGATGGTGATATGGGTTATGATCTAAACCCATGGCTGTGAAATTGGTAACCTAAACTGTGTGTACCAACTGTTTGATAAAAGTTCTAAAATAATTGTTTTGGCTAAAAACTGAATATCAGACCAAAGTAAAGCATGGGATTGATATTTAATATAGGTGATAACAATTAAAGTGTTTTAGCATGTTAAACTTAAACAAAGTGCATTTTTAGGCTAAAGCTAATTGATGAGATTTTCTAACATGTTAAGTAACTGTGGATACTGTTTTGGGCAGTGTATTATGACTGAAATAGAGGATGTTATATATGCTCAAAGTTAGGTGTAAACTAATGCGCCTTCCACCCTACTGAACAATATTATTGGATTCTTGTTGTAGTGATAAACAGATTATCTTGGGAGATCTAATTACACTAGCAATAAATAAGTTATAAATTCCAGGTTATACTTAACCTTAAATCTCTGTTGCGAAACGTAAATAATAAGTCTTAAGTCATCACAATAGATCTTAACTTTAACATTTTTTCACATTCACACAACAAGGCTTCATCACTTGTTAGCCTTTCCTTTGCCCTTGCTACTAGAAGGTTTATTATGTTTAACTGCAATATTATTATGCAAGAGTGAGCACGGAGGCCCACAAGTATAAAAATAAGACAATAATAACATGCGAATGAAAGAAATCTGATTAACATATAGCTCAAATTTGAATCAGGAATATTAATCGAGAATCAAATTATTATTTTACACTTGAATCAAGAATATTAATCAAGAACCGAATTACTTCTTCCCTTTTGATTCAAGAATATTAGTCAAGAATCAAATTACTTCTCAGGTCATTAAGACCTTGAACCCAAGTCTTAGGTTGTCAAGTATATTAACCTTATAATCCTCTATATTAGGGTTGTTTCATCTCAGTTTGACATCAGAATCTGCACCAAATAAAGTTGGTTTGGATAACTCAATAAATAGTATTCAATTTGATTATTAACTTCTCAAAGTATTCAATCGAATAAGTATTGTACACTTAATGATACTTAAAAGAATCATAACATCTCATTTGAAATTATGGACTTGAATAATCAAGAATAAGAACTTACTCAATTTAAAATTTTGAGTTTAGAAAACTTGCCCAACAATAATAATAAGTTAGGGATAGAAACTTGTATAATATAAATAACAAGTTTTTAGGGATAAGAAACTTGCTCAAATTTAAAAGTTTGAGTTTAGAAAACTTGTCTCGTGTGCAAGCTACAAATATAATTTACTTCTTTAGTTACCCTTACCTATCAATACATTCATAACATCAATTAATCACAATTCAATATGATTATTGATTTACAATGGTATTCTTTCAATTTCATTATTAGATTTTTCAAATAATGATTTACGTTGACTCAATTACTTTTTAATTAATCACATACTTAAGTTATTAAATTGTATAATAACTTACTGCATACATAACATGTCTCATGTTTATTAAATTCAAAATAATGTCTTAATATTTATAACACATTATTAAACTTTCTAATTAATAATTTAAGTCACATAATTAATTTATAATTAATCACATAACATAATTTATTAATTAAACTCATATAAACATCTTAACTATTATACCCACATGTTTTCATGTTTATTAAATTCAAATAATGTCGTAATATTTCTAACACATTATTTTAACTTTCTAATTAATAATTTAAGTCACATAATTAATTTATTAATTAATCATATAACATAATTTATTAAACTTATATAAACATCTATCATATATACAACATGGTTTTATGTTTGTTAAAGCCAAAACATTCTTCTCAAGATCCAACATTTAACAAAACAAATTTTCCTCAACTTTCTGCTTGGCGCGCGGGTCGGCGCGCCATTTTTGCATTACAACCCCTCTCGGCCCGCGCAACTGCAAAATTCCAGAAATTCTGGTTCGCGAAGAACACAGAAATTCGGCCATTCTCTCCCAATTTTCATCAGTACACTGATTAATAATGTTACCCATGAAGTATACACTTCACAGGAACATTATATAAAACCCTTGTAACATGTTCTTAACAATTATAATTACATATTTATACAATTTAACACTTTAATTTCACTGTTCTTCACAAATTTTACAAAACTTAATGAAAAACTAATTTCTATCCACTACGGATTCGTTACTACACCGAATCCGTTCATTTCAATTCCATCTCTTTGTTTAAACATATATAACTATAATCAAACGTCAATTTTAATCAAAAATATGATTTACTCATTGATTTTAAACCCATATGGGTTATTCATCCATATTACATACTCTGTTATTTCATAAACTCATTTCTAGGCCAATTTGCACGATTCTGGTCTTTTAATCCTACATACCAATTGTAAACACTATATAATCTACACCTATACAAATAAAGTTGTATCGTAACCCAATTGGGAAAACCCAATTCACAGAAAAACCAAAATACGTGAAAATGAAAACTTTCAGAAAACTAAATTTTTGAAACTTGAAAAGAGAATTACCCTTTGTTAGTATGAAACAATCACAGACAATACTTTAAGATTTCTCAAATCTCTCTTCTCTCAATCTTCTCTTCTTCTTCCTTTTCTCTCTAAACTTTCCTCTGAAAATTTCTCTAATTTCTAACTTAGTAAATTATGTTGATACCTATATGTATAAGTATATATATAACACGTAATAAACTATCCGTTGTATAATTAACGGATTAACCACACCTAGGGCCTTGTTTGGCTTGCACATTAAATGCTCCTTTGTATTTATTTTAATAAAACTCTTATAATATAGTTAGTTGTCACATTACTTATTAATTAATTAATTTTATTTAATCAACTAAATAAAATAAGATAATTCACATTAATCACATTGTCACATAATTAATATTTTTATTTATTAATTATGTTAATTCATTAATTCTCTAATTAATTATTAATTAATTAGAGTAACACTATGCTTATTTAATTAATTCAATTAATCAAATAACTCAATTAATTAAATACTTTGAACTATTAGATTACTACACATTAATTCAATTAATGTAACACATATAATTAAATTAATCTATCACAAATTCATGAATTAATTATTTAATTCAATTAATTAAATTATTATCAATATTTATTTATTTCAATAAATATTTAAATATCTTTACAAAAATCTCGTTCGTCACATCTTTCCCTTTTTAAAAGGATTTTGTCCTCATAATCACGGGTCGATTAATAATTTCATCCTATCACATTCTTCAAATCATAAAAAATACTTATTTATTTCAATAAATATTCAATAATTGTACAAAATTCTCATTTGTCACCTCTTTCCCCCCTTAAAAGGATTCTGTCCCCAGAATCACGTTCACCTATTTAAGAAAATAGGTGTGGATAATTCTTCATCATATTCTCTTCGAGTTCCCACGTAGCTTATTCAGCGTTGTGGTTCCTTCAAATTACCTTAACAGAAGGTATTACTTTGTTCCTGAGAACATGCTCTTTCTTGTCAACAATTTGAACAGAAACTTCTTTGTATGATAAATCTTTCTCAAATTGTAGGGGTTCATATTCTATCACATGTTTGTAATCGGGTTTATAACGTCGTAACACTGGCACATGGAAAATGTTGTGGACATGCTCCATTGCCGGAGGTAAAGCTACCTCATAGGCTACTTTTCCAATTCTTCGTAGTACTTCAAAGGGTCCAATGAATCTTGGGCTCAATTTTCCCTTATTACCAAATCTGATCTTTCCCTTCCAAGGAGAGACCTTCAAAAATACAAAGCTACCCGATTCAAACTCTACATTCTTGCGGTGTGGATCGACGTATTTCTTCTGCCTATCCTGAGCTGCTACCAACCTAGTCCGTATTACTTTAACTATCTCTGCCGTTTGTTGGATACAGGCTCTTAACATATCCTCTAAGGTCTTAATTGTCCTTTCACTTTGTCCGTCAGTCTGAGGGTGATAATCAGTACTCATCCTCAACTGTGTTCCCATACATTCCTGTAATCTTTTCCAAAAATTCGATGTGAAGCGCGGATCACGGTCCGAAACAATCGACACTGGCACCCCGTGCCTTGAAACAATTTCTTTTACGTATAGCTTGGCCAATTGTTCTAAGTTAAATTTAATTCTGATCGGAAGGAAATATGCGGATTTCGTTAGTCGATCAACGATAACCCATACTGCGTCGTAGCCTTTCTAGGTCGTCGGAAGGCCAACAACAAAATCCATTGTAATATGTTCCCATTTCCATCCTGGGATTTCTAAGGGTTGCAGCAAACCACTAGGTCTCTGATGTTCTGCCTTGACTATTTGGCAAGTCAGACACTTGGCAACACAATCGGCCACCTCCCTCTTCATGTTTGGCCACCAAAAGTGTTGTCGTAAATCTTGATACATTTTGGTACTCCCGCGGATGGATGGAATACCTCGAACTATGAGCCTCACTCAAAATATCCTCCTTTATATCTGGTACTGGGCGGTTAGGGGTGAGCATGGTGCGGTTTGGTGCGGTTTGAAGTCCAAACCGCACCCGAAACCGCTTAGGTGCGGTTTGAAAAAATTCAAAACCGCACCCAAAACCGCTTGTGATTGGTGCGGTGCGGTTTTAAAGTGTGCGGTGCGGTTTTAATTGGTGCGGTTTCGGTTCCAAAACCAATTGAAACAACAAAAAAGTTTAAAGCCTTCAATAAAATTTAACATAAAACTTACATCGAGCAATTAATTAGTGACAAAATCGACAATGAGAATTATATCAAGCATGCTTTAAAACTAAAATATGCGCTATATAAAACAACGGAGACCATATATTCGATAACAAACAAGAATGTTTATCTAGTTCCCCAAAGATTAAAAGTATATACTGAAGATAGAATAAAATATATTGCAGGGAGAACTAAAAATAATCTATTAGACTATTAGAATTATAGCATTGACATTAACCAATGCATCAAGTGCTCGAGCCCCTCAACAATAAGCCCCTCCAATAACGCATCAAACAAATTAATTCTAAAATCAATGCTATTTGACTTAAACCTAAATTTCTTTCAATGGTGAAAAAGACAATAAGCTGGAGTTTCTCTGACGTGTTCAAGTGAAAACAACTTAGAATTTCTAGAGATAATACATACATACAACTATGGGCGGTTGGTTTTAATGCGGTTGGTTTGGCTAGTAC
Organism: Panax japonicus; assembly: GCA_020205505.1. Classification (NCBI taxonomy): domain Eukaryota; kingdom Viridiplantae; phylum Streptophyta; class Magnoliopsida; order Apiales; family Araliaceae; genus Panax; species Panax japonicus. The sequence continues at coordinate 15,803,468 of CM035094.1, read as the reverse complement.
CAAACCGACCGTAATTTGGTTTTAACCCACTAAACCGCCACATACGCGGAACGTTGTGCAGTTTAATTGGTGCGGTCGGCGTTTTTGGTGCGGTTTCGGTCCAATGGTACTGTCGCCCAATGGCGTATCCAAACTCTGTTTTTAAACCTCAACAATCCTTCACCGTCCAGTTTAAACCTAAGTTCAGTCCCTTTAGATATCTTTTTCTTTACTTCTTCACATTCCTTATCTAGGATTTGTGCTTCCGTAACCTTATCCAACAAAGTTATACCAGATTGCATCTGAACAGCTTTTCATCAGTCTCCATTGAACATCTTACTTCCAATTCCAGCTTTTCCATTGCTGAGATCAATTCTTCCTGTGTTGTCAACATTATTAACTTTTCCCGACCCTTTCTGCTTAAGGCGTCGGCTACAACATTTGCTTTGCCTGGGTGGTATAGGATTTCACAATCATAATCCTTAATTAATTCCAACCACCTTCTTTGGCGCATATTCAAGTCTTTCTGTGTGAAAATATATTTCAGGCTCTTGTGGTCTGTATATATTTCACACTTCTCCCCATAGAGATAGTGTCTCCAAATCTTTAAAGCGAATACTACCACAAGCCAATTCCAAATCATGGGTTGGATACCCCTTCACGTAATCTTTTAATTGTCGTGACGCATATGCGATGACTCTGTCGTTTTGCATAAGCACACAGCCTAGCCCTTTATACGATGCATCACTATATACCACAAAGTTTCCTGTATCATCCGGAAGGGACAACACAGGTTCTGTACTCAACCGTTTCTTAAGTTCCTGAAAACTTTCCTCATACTTCTCCGTCCAAACGAATTTCATAACCTTCCTAGTCAAATTCGTTAGCGGAGTGGCAATCTTGGAAAAATCCTGAATGAATCTTCTATAATAACCGGCTAATCCAAGAAAACTTCTTAGTTCCGACGGTGTTTTCGGCTGATCCCAATTCATCACTGCTTCAACTTTGGAGGGATCCACCAAAATTCTGCCCTTATCAATCACATGTCCAAGAAATTGCACCCCTTTAATCCAAAATTCACACTTTGAGAACTTGGCGTACAACTTCTCTCTTCTCAACACTTCCAATGTTAACTTTAAATGTTCAACATGCTCTTCCTTGGTCTTAGAATAGACCAATATATCATCGATAAAAACCACTACGAACTTGTCCAAAAGGGCTTGAACACTCCATTCATTAGGCCCATGAATGATGCAGGCGCATTCGTTAGACCAAATCGCATAACCAAAAACTCGTAGTGACCATATCGTGTTCTAAACGCTGTCTTAGGGACATCTTCAGGTCTCACCTTCAATTGATGATAACCACTTCTTAGATCTATTTTCTAGAAATATCTCGCCCCCTTTAATTGATCAAACAGATCATCAATCCTTGGTAACGGATACCTATTCTTAATAGTAACCTTATTCAATTCTCTATAATCAATGCAGAGTCGCATCGTTCCATCCTTCTTCTTAACAAATAATACCCGCGCTCCCCACGGTGATATACTCGGTTGAATATATTTCTTGTCCAACAACTCTTGTAGCTGTACCATCAATTCCTTCATTTCTACCGGAGCCATCCGGTACGGTGCTTTCGATATTGGAGCCATCCCTGGCACCAAATCGATAACAAAATCTACTTCCCTGTCAAGCGGTAGTCCTGGCAGATCTTCCGGGAAGACATCCAGGAAGTCTCTTACGACTGGTATTTCTTATAACTTTGGATTCTCTTTACAACTATCGACTATGTAGGCTAAATATCCCACACAGCCTTGTCTTAATAACCTCCTGGCCTGCATCATCGTCAGAAAACTCGCTTGCCTAGGTGACTTGCTGCCATAAAATACCACCTTTGACGGAGTCATAAGGTTAATACATTTCTTCTGGCAATCAATTACGACTCCATAATTGAATAGCCAATCCATTCCCAGGATAACATCAAATTCCCCAAGTTTAATCGGGATAAGATCTACGTTCATAACGTTACCCTTAATATGCACTCTCCAGTTCTTGTGTACATACTTAACAGGAATCACTTCCTTGTTCGCAATCTCTATGTTCATAGGAATTTCTAATTCGTCTTTATGTAACTCTAAATTCTTTGCAAATTCGTCGGATATATATAAACAAGTAGCACCCGAATCAAATAAAATGTAAGCATTGACTTTATTGATCGGAATAATACCTGACACCACATCGCGAGACTGCACCGCGTCCTGTACGGTCATGTTGAATGTTCTTGCTGTTGGTCGGTTTGTCGAAGTCGGTCCAGTATTGGTAAGAGAATTTCCACTATTATTTCCCTTGTTTCCACCTGACCTTGTCCCTCCAGATGCCTTCTTTGGACAGTCCCTAGCCAAGTGATCCTTTGACCCACATGTATAGTAGGCTGCCTTCTTAGGGTTAGGGCAGTTAGGTGATATGTGGTCCTCCTGACCACAATTGTAGCAAACTCTCTTCCCTTTTATACAGACTCCCAAGTGAGTCTTTCCACAGATTGAGCATGTTTCTAACCTTTTCTTCTGACTATCTTGCTGGCTTATAGCCTTATTATTCCCTTCAGTTTCATTCTTCCTCTTCTTTTGATCCTAATTGTACTTGGACACTGCCTCGCTTCCACCTTCAGCGAGGATGGCTTTCTCCAAAACTGCAGCAAAAGTGTTCAACTGAAAAATTGACACCTTGCTATACAACCAGGGTTTCAGTCCTTGTTCAAAATGCCTAGCCTTCCTTTCATCGATATGCACCTGATATTGGGCAAACCTAGCCAATTCATTAAATTTTGATGCGTAGTCGGGCACAGACATATTCCCCTGCATCAACTCCAGAAACTGTACCTCCATTTGATTCTGCGAGCTGGTGGGGAAATACATCTCGAAAAACATTTCCTTAAACCTTTCCCAGGTTATTATACCTTTTCCTCCCCTGACCTTATTTGCTTGCCACCAGTAGCTGGCTTCTGACTTTAACATGAATGTTGCATAGGCGGTCTTTTGGTCCTTCCTAACTTGAGCAACCTCAAAAACTTGCTCGATCTCCATCACCCAAGTCTAAGCGTCTATCGGGTTCGTGGAACCATTAAAATCTGGCGGTCCTACTGCCTTAAAGTCTTTAAACGAAGTGTTTGGTGGAGCTTGAGGCTGATTATTCATCGCTTCAGCTAATAAATTCACCAATTGCTGAACGGGGTTCGTATTGGCATCATTGTTATTATTGTTATTGGTTGACCCTTCTTGGGCTTGTCGACGATTTTGTCTCCTTCTTAGCGGCATATTTCTGTTAAAAATATACGTTTGTTAGAATTTTGTTCATCTCTTAAATATTTAAGACTTTTACTCAAATATTTAACATAATCGCTTTAACTCTTTTCTTTTTAACTAACCTTTGATATTTTATTTAAATCAAAAGTTTTAAACATAATATTATAGCATCTCTGCCATTTACTTCAACTATCCCAAGATAAAGAATCTTCAGGATTTAATTTCTCAAAATATTCCTTTGTTCTTTCTCACATCAGAATTTACATTAACTACTCCAAAGAGTGTCACATAATGTTAAATATTTTAACATAATCATTTAATAAACTATGATATTTTATTAAAATCATAAGTTTTTAACATAGCGCTATAACATTTCTGCCATTTACATCAACTATCCTGAAATAAAGTTTCTACAGGATTTACATCATCATAATATTTCTTTGTTTATAAACACATCATAATTTATATTATTTACTTATTGTTTAAGTATTCACATAATCATACTGTCCTATCACGGCCTGCTAAGATGTCGGACAGCTTCACTACACTCCTCCTCCATAATGCGGGAAATAGTCATGCGATCTAACATATACCCAGGAAGTCCCTCGAACTGAATAGGATATCTCATAACTCGGTCATGGGCCTCATCCATCGCCCTCAGAAACGTGTAGCACGTCTCTGCAACCTTAACTTTCTTCGCACGTGCATCATCCTTTGCCAGATCTGCACGTCGTGCATTTCTAACCCAAGCTTCTCTATTATGGCGAGTCGTTCAGATTTCTCTTTCAACTCATTCTTTAACTTTTCTATCTTTTCTGTCTTCTGCTCAGTTTGACCCCCTCGTGAGCCAAGTCCCACCCCACATTGCCAAGACAGGTGTGGAGTGCCTTAATCTCGTCATCCTTCTACTCAATTGTATCTTGTAACTCTACGTTGTGATCATACAATAAAGCATACATATCAACACTGACAGAGTTTGGTGGGAACTCCTCAAAGTCTTCCTCCTCTTCTCCTTCCTCTTCTTCCTCATCGGCTGCCTCAGCCGGGACCTCAACCTCCTCAGGGTCCTCCTATGAGTCAGTCTTTGGCTCATGCTCCTGACCAAAATCTAGAATCACAGGAGATGACTCTGGCTGTACTAACTGCTCCCAGACAGTATGTATGTCCCGGGGCTCCTCATCTCTAGTCTCTAGGGGTACAACATCCCTGGGTGGACTAGCTCCTCCAGTATCTGACATCTTGACAAAAATAAATTTTAAGTCTTAGTTATTAATTGATGTTAATCGATACTCTAACAAGTATGAGCACATAAACACATAGCACATAGGTAATTTTTATTATCTTTCTTAAAACTCAGTCAGAATTATCATTACTATCTTCTCGAAGGCTACTATCCTAAGGTCTTTCCCCCACCTAAGGTTCATAACCTACGGCTCTGATACCAACTTGTGACACCCCCAAATCTGGTATCTTACTTTCCACAGAATTTGGTGTTCACTGTTCAAATATCATCAGACTATCTACCCACAAAAATTAGAATTTTATTGAATAGATAAATAAATCATCATCTTACATCATCTGAAATAATAATACATCATAAATCCCAGGTTATACTTAACCTTAAATCTCTATTGCGAAAACGTAAATAATTAAGTCTTAAGTCATCACACATAGATCTTAACTTTAACATTTTTCACATCCACACAAGGCTTCATCACTTGTTAGCCTTTCCTTTGCCCTTGTTACTAAAAGGTTCATCATGTTTAACTGCAATGTTATTATGCAAGAGTGAGCATGAAGGCCCGCAAGTATAAAAAAAAGATAATAATAACATGTGAATGAAAGAAATCTGATTAACAGATAGCTCAACTTTTAATCAGGAATATTAATCGAGAATCAAATTATTCTTTAACTCTTGAATCAAGAATATTACTCAAGAACCGAATTACTTCTTCCCTTTTGATTCAAGAATATTAGTCAAGAATCAAATTACTTCTGAGGGTCATTAAGACCTTGAATCAAGTCTTAGGTTGTCAAGTATATTAACCTTGTAACCTTTAATAGACTTTACTTCTCGTACTTAGGGTGATCGGCCCTTCGTACTGGTACTGTGCACATTACCTTAATGCTTATGGTGGTGGGTCAGTGATATTTATGTAGCTGAGATTGTTTTACAATATATATCTTATCTCTAATAGATTTTATTAATTAAAGGAAATTGATCCCTTCTTTCTAAAAAGAGAGCAAATTAATTTTGTAAATATTAAGAATGTTTCTACTTTGTCTCATGCTCACCTCTAACATTATAAGTTATTACTTCTATAATAATGGTCTGATAATAAAATTATAAAAAAACATGACAATAAAGTTGGAATTAAGATCCCCACTATTACACAGATCCTTCCATTTCTCTCAAGACACATTTAGCATTACAAATACTACTTTTAACTATGGTACCAGCAACATAATTATTTGTGACAAATTTTACCATGTCGCTAATATTTGCGATGAATTTTTATTATTTCAATAAATATAATATTTATGTGGCCTAATGTGCATTGGGAGAAATAGGAGAATATGTATAATAAATGAGATACTAATCCAAATTATATATTACTAGTTGATAGCATGTGCAATGTACGGGCTAGTTTGAATAATAGATTAACTAACCTAAACATGAATATATCTAACAAAAAATACATTCATTATAAATACATTCCCAATAACTCAATATAAATACTTGAGTTAAATCTAAATTTATATAATAAGGTATCCATTTTGTTACTTTTGTATGACTTTGCTTTGTTTGGAATGTACTAATACACCCACCAAAAAAGTGGTGTAAAGAAAGTTGAAAGTCGAATCTCTCCACATAAATGAAAAGTATAGAGCTAAAAGAAAAGATATTCAATTCTCTGGTCATTCCTTGTAAAAGGATTCCTGTATTGTTGGAAATCCACTACAGTCTCCATACTACATAGTACCTTCATTTCCTTGTTTCTTTGGTTGGACTTGTACCATCTTTCAAATTGAATGGAATAGAAGTGGAATGAGCAGAAGCCAAATAATCTGTCATCTGAGCAATGAATGAGAAAGCTTGAGTATATTATTGAGAGGTTTATTTTGGGGTTTACACATGTTCTTCACTCTTTTCTGTCATCTGCATTTAACAAATGTTCTTGTGAGTTAAAAATAAAAATATTCCTACGTGCATGTATCAGTGATGATGCTCTCAGTTGAACCTTTCCCAGACTTTACCTTGCGTAGGGAACATCTTTGTACTGTGTCAGAATGCCTGAATGGTTCGAGTCATGACTATAAACGGACAACATACATATTTTCATCGCATAAACATTTACTAAAAGGACTCCTAGAAGAGGTTCAAAATTATCATGCAATAAAATAATTGAAATGGTATTAATTATTACTCCTCAAATTTGACTTAACATACCTGAGACATGCAAAATAGTTCTTAAGAATGTATAGTTTTTTTCAAAATTCTCAAAGTTCAATGTGATTCAAGTAATCTGAATTCATAACACTTAAATCTAAACTGCGCATAACACCATCCTACTATATTTTGTGAAAGAATGAGTTTTAGTACAACAAAACCTGTAACAATCATAAATATAAAGATATAAACTAAGGTACTAAATATACTCAAAAACAGAGCCAATCTGCATCAACACAAAATATTTCTTACATCTCCAAAACAAAAATAGAAACACAAAAATATGTACACTTATAAAGGGAAAATATGTACACTTATATGTACACAAAATATGTACACAAAAATTAATGGATAACAGAGATGGGCAGATTTACATTAGTGTTTATGAGCCTGTATTTTCAATTGGGGCTTTATGTAACAAAAATTGTCATAGTTTTTTATGCAAGAGCTTCAACTTCTAGAGACTTGGTCATGAGTAAAACAAACTTTTTTGGAAAAAAAACAGTAGTTCCAACTTCAAATGGGTCTAGAAAGTTCAAATTTCAAGAGTAGGCATTGCATAACAAATTGCAATGACTTAGTTTAGAAACACTATAGTTCTCTGTTTGCTGATACTTAATACCATTATATAATGTATCAAGTGTTTGAAGATCAAATCAAAAAGTATCAGAATTGTCAAATCATAAAAGGAATAAATGGTAATCGAAGAAATGAAAAATTGTTATTCAACCACTTTATCTAGCAAATATGTATTTTAATAAGATGCTCGATGTATCTAAACAATCTAATTTTAGAATTTCGCAACTTATCAGAAAAGTGTTTTTCTCACCAATAAATAACCAATAAATAAACTTTAGATGAAATAAACATTATAGTCGGCCCGCTTTATATATTAGATGAAGATAAATATTTGAGCGTGGGAAGAACATGTTGGGTTTGTACGTTACGCAAGCATGCAATCACATCACATAAATAAAGGCGGAAGCGTGAAGAATTAGGTTTTAAATTTTTTTATACAAACACATAACCATGATCATTCTTGTGCAATAATTATCAATCAATACAAGGAGAGAAATCAGAATTATACCTTTGAAGATTCGAGCTTCCTTAGGTACTAGTTCTAATCCTTGCTTCCTTTGATTCCTCTGTAGTGGCTCCTCCCTTTGATCAATGTCAGCCACCCAATTGTTTGGCCTCTAACGGCGATCCACCAAGGAAGTTGAAGAACTCATGAAGATAGGTTTTTGGCTTAACCCTTGTTTCTATCTCTATAGAATTTGTGTACTCCCAACTATTGGAAAAACTCACGTACAAAATCTGATATAAGACCTTCTTATATAGATATTAGGTTAACCCTCCTAATCCAATTAGGATTGGGTTTTATTAATTAATTAATTAAACACTTTTAATTAATTTCTCCTAATCTCATTAGGATTGTGTGAGAGTACTAATATTAAATTAATCCCTATACTCCTTTAGGATTAAAATAATAATAATAATAATATTAATATTAATAAGACTTCTCTTATTAATTTATATTTAATATTTCTAAAATATTAAATAATAAAAATTAAGCTATTTAATTTATTCTATCACCATAGATTAAATTAATCACACTTAATGTATTATTACCATTATGCCATTTTCTTCCTAAATTGTTCTTCTTCCTTTTATGGTGTGACTCATTAGGTTCTCTATATTAAACCGGTTGTGAATAAATTATTTAGAACAATTCTAATCTTATTTAAATAAATAAATTAATCTAATAATTTATTTAAATAAATAATATTTATTCTACAATAGGGATAAGCCTCCATAGCGATCAACGACTTTTCAGATAATATAGATTTCAACATAAATCATTAAAGAACCTGTGAGTTGATAGTTACCGTACAATTCAATCCTTCCACCACACAATGTCCCGATTAAATATAAGACATGGATTTACTGTCAAATCTTATTTTATTTAATCATATGTATTTCGATTAGAAAATGCACAACTCCAAATAATGACAATTAGAAACCCCTTTCTAATTCATTCCACCTTGGCCAAGGATTCCCGGGTTGTCATTTAACGAATCACATAAGACATATCTCCTCTTTTACTAGAGGTGGTAGATTCTTCGTTGATCATACATTATCTCCATATATAATTTATTACACCCAAGCATACCCTATATATGCCTTAAAAGGCCTTAAGGAATAATGTAAGACCCCGAATTTTATGAAATAAAAGTATTCAAATTTTCTTATATTTACAATTCAGTAAATGGTTAAATTGATAAAAGGTTAAAGTTAAGGGTGATATATGAATTTTTTTCAAAAATAAGCAAGTGGTTATAAAATACTCATTGTTGTCGGGAAATATTCGTTTGGTCGTGGAATATTCTTTCTGTCGGGGAATATTCGTACGACGGCGCAGCCTTTTATGGGCCCCGTAACAAAATAACTGTCGGATGAAGAAAACGACAAATTAAAGTTTTTAAAAATAACGGCGTAGTTGTTACTGTTAACACTGTTGGAATACCCGATGGGTAAAGTAAAGTAATACGCGTTGTTGCACAGTAGCACACGGTATTGCACCAATTATTGACTCTTACGTAAGAAGGCACTACTCAATAATGGTTACAGTAATTACTGTTCAGTATTTTATTTTATTGATTCAATAATTGCTGCGTTGATATTTTATATTGCTGTTGTTGTCATTACACAGTATTTTTCATTATCGAAGCAATAATTCATATTATCTGAATAATATTATTAGATAACATTATTGGCAATGTCTAGAAAGTTCTGTCTAAGGAGAGGTTTGGTCACCTAATTGCGCGCCAGTAAGTAGAAATTCTTATTGGAAAGCCCCCTCTTTCCTGGGAACTACCTGGTTGTCAATATTGTGATTCTGTAATATTATTTGTGAATAATTAATTATTGATTTATATGATGAGGAAAATATTGATTTTATGTGAATATAGATGGAGAAAATTTTTAATGTGACAATTGTTGAAAATTAATATTTTATCTTTTTATGATAAAATAATTGATTTAAATATATTATTTTAATAATATATTAACGGTGATATTTTTATAATGAATGTGGGATATATGAGTATATGAGGAGGAAGAGTATTTTTGTGGCATTAAATGTTTAACACATATTTTGTGTGTCGGTAGACCTATTTATTGACTGAAAATGTGATTATAGCCTATAAAATCGCCCGTTTGTGGATTTCGGTCAATTTCTGTTTGGAATTTGGAAAAACTTTCTTCTGCAAAGTTGTAAAGAATTGAATTTCCTATAAAAACTCGCGAGATTTGAATTTTCTGGCAAAAAGGGCTATTTATTATGAATTATTGAAGTTCCGAAGCTCCGTAATAATTGATTTTTGGAAGTTTTAATTGTTTTTTATAACAAAAACGTTTTTTACATTTTTTTTGGCATAATTTGCACATGTTATTGAGCTGAATCAGATCTGAAAAGTGGGCGTAAGAATTTTTAATATATATATTATTATTATATTAAATTTTCTGCTTTGGTGTTCTAAGCAATTTTCTATAAATAGGTGCTTAGGTTAGAATTGAAAATCACACCAGAAACTGAAGTTTTCTCTCTCTATATTATCGAACGTATTCTTGTGAGTATTTTGAGTATACTTTGAGTATTTCTATACGGTGCAAGTTCGTTCAGCATTATTCCAGTCAGAGGTACTGCTCTTTTGAGGTAAGGGATAATAAGGGATTTTAAGGGTTATTATTTCGAAATTCTTCTGAACCTTCAAAAATTCTGAAAAAATTTGAAATGATATTTTGATGAGTTTTGTAGATTGTGTCCAAAAATGGTGATTTTTGGATATATAGATTAATAGTTATGGATTTTATGAGAAAAGACTATTTTAAAAGTAATCGCTCATAACTCCTTGTGGTTAACTCCAAAATTGATGAAATTTTTATTGGGAGTACATCTATATGATATCAGTATACCCTGTGAATTTCGGAATTTTTGGATAAAAGTACAATTTATGATAAATGTTTAAATATTCGGTGGTTTTGGCCATATGAAAAATAGTAAATGACTTTTAAAAATTCTGAGAAAAATATATGTTCAATATAGGACTATATTCTGCTAAGTCTTAGAAAAGAAATATTTTTGGAACTGATTTAGTATTTTTCATGAAAATATTCTAGTTATGAGTAAATGAATTAAATATGTTATGTGAAGTAAGAAAATTGAAAAATATAATTTTATGGCTTGAGAATCATATATGAGGTATATGCAGATTTTTGATGAGGGTTTTGATTATTGGTGATGAAATCTTATGAGTTTGGCATTTTAGAATGATTAAATGCATTATTTAGTAAAGTGTAAACAATTAAAATAAATTGTTTATAAGCTTAAATAAATATTATTCTTTCAATATCATTATACCGAAATATTGGTATGAATTTTATTGTGGGATTTCTACCTTTTTGAGTCGGGGTTACTATTCATGAGTTACTATTCACGAGTTACTATTCACGAGTTACTATTCACGAGTACTATTCACGAAGTATGAAAATGTTTTTTTTGTGAAATTACTATCTTTTGGTGTCAGAGTTATTATTCACGTATACAACACTATTCATCGAAAATTAAAAATTTTCCCTTTTCGTCTAAAATATCTATTGTGGATACTAGCTTTGATTGTATCCATGTTTTGATCATTCTTGAATTTCACACCACTATGATTATTTTTGAGGTATTTTTGGACATGGATAAAATAAAGTACGAATCCTTAATCCTTGTCATTTTGTTTCACTGGATTCATTTCTTTAAAAATATTTTTTCATCATCCACAGTCCTAAATGATGATATAATTGAATATCTTTGGCCTGTAGTGCAAAGATGAATGATTTCTGATGAATATCTTTGGCCCGTAGTGCAAAGATGGACAGGTGTTTAGATGAACATGACCAACTGATGAATATCTTTGGCCTGTAGTGCAAAGATGACTTGTTGATGAATATCTTTGGCCTGTAGTGCAAAGATGACTTGTTGATGAATATCTTTGGCCTGTAGTGCAAAGATGACTTATTGATGTATATCTTTGGCCGTAGTGCAAAGATGAATTTATTAGTAGGATTATGAACATGAACTGTGATTTAGTATAACCATGATCTTTGATGTTTCAGGTGATAAAAAAAATTATTTTTGTCCTGGATGAGAAAAGGAATTTAGAACAACAATTACGATTATGAGTTATACATGTGATTGTGGACAAGAATTGTTGATTGATGTTATAGGGATAAAACATTGTTGATGGACTTTTAACATGGAGAAGATAATAAACTTTATAGTCTATTTGACTCTTCTAATGGATTGCTCGTTCCGCTGCAACTATGGTTGAAATTTTTTTATCATATACCATATGTTCTAAATCTCTGATTTATTACTGTTGAAGGCTATTGATAATTTATTTATCTTTAGTTATGACATTCTTTACTGAGCTAGTTGTGCTCACCCTTTTGCTTCACAATTCCTTTCAGGTAATACGAGTGTAGCTGGGTCGAGCGGGGGATAACAGGGGAATAGAACGGTGGTCATCATTTAGTAGTTATATTTGGCGAATCAACTAGGGTGAAGCGAACCCAACGTTGAAAGGGTGTTTTGCCACTGTTATAAGAGATGTCTAATGACATACCACCTCGTGTCATCATAAGACATGGATGTGCTCATCCACTTGCTGAGTATATCTACCAGCACTATCTATATGATCTTGGAGTCTATTTGAAATATAAATCTCAATTAGAGACAGTGGAGATAATGATATGTCAGGAGAAAACTTGCCATTGGGAAGAATATGATAGTAATCTTCTTGTTTTTCTTTGGGGTCTATTGGGTCAACCAAGGATAATTCTGTGGCCATATGATATCTATAATAACCTAGACGCATGGCCTCCCATGTACGAAGGTTTCCTTGAGCACTTCCCAAAGATTCTAATTTCTAAAACAGTTTTCGACTATACCTTTATGTAAGGTGTCATTATGAGGTGCTGTTTATGGTTAGGACATGAGTCACAGTTGATATATATTTGTATACAAACTCACAGCATATGTGTTGTTATATTTTGCACGACAATTGTTGTAATAAAGTAGTAGTTGTTTTCTGTATCATGTATTTGGCGACTCAGAATGGGTTGGATGGAATGGACCTATTTTGGGGACGTTACAAATAAGTCAAAGTATAATTAATTATATACAAGATACTATGATGATCTCAAGTCCAAGGATTACTTGTACTACTATCACATTTGGAATTCCTATTTGACAGGCGAGTAAAACTCCATTAGGTATTCCATAGCGAGTCACGTTCAGTGAACTTATTCTACAATAAGCACCTACATACTTGCTTTAGTGTCTCCACACAAATGATTATTAGATCAGTCATCCTCATCCAATGAGCAAGTAACATATGTACCAATCTATCTGGATTTACTAATCCCCTTTTTAGTAATCCCTCGATTGGGAACTATTTTAGTTTTTAAGCTTTCTATAAATTTAGATCTCATCAGCATGATCTCATCATAATTCTAAAACAATGCTTAAAAGTATGGGTTATTTACATATTATAAAAACAGCTCTATGTAGATAATTAAATGCCTTAAATGAATATTTTATTAATAAATAAATAAAATTGTTTACATAATATGTGCTTTATCATCATACATGATTGGCTTGTATGCACATTACTATCAGAACAAACCTGGTTTAGAGAGCTTGAGAGCGGGATTTCAAGCCAGTAAAGTCATTTCCTCGGCAGTTTGACGACTGGTGAATTGTGCAAGAACCTAAAAATTGGCACAGAGAATATGGACATTCTAGAATATGGAACCGAGGCTTTAAGTATTGGGTTTGAAGCTCCTGGAACTGTGTTTGAAGCTCCTGGAACTGACAGTAACCAACCCAGGGCATGCTTCAATTTTAACATCACCACGCATTACAAATCAAATTAAAAGGCAAAGATTGATTATGGGTACTTACTAAATAATATGAAATCAAACTTGGTAACCTACAATTAACAAATAAAATTTTTAATTAGATAACGTTGTATTAATCAGACACACTATGCCAAAAAAAGCTTTTGAAGCCAGTACCTTGTAGATCAATCATTGGTCACTCTCCCTCATCTTACTCTGTTTCATTAAAATCTTTGAAGTTTATGAGGTGTAATTGAGCTTCTTCAATTCAATCAAAAATTCATTAGGCAACATACAATTCAAACTATTCATGAAAGTAATTATTAATTAAAAAACAATAACTACCTTTGTATATGTTTTCAATAGGTAATTATATATATATATATATATAATCATATATTAATTATTGGATCAAAACTGAATGAAATTATACTCTTATTTAATCTATATGTCATACCTGGCTCATTTTTGGACGTCTTCTGGCAGAGTGACGGATGCTGGCAGAAGCAGCGGCCGCCATGCGTGCCATTTCCTGATGGACAAAGTTGCCTTCTAAGCGCGGATCTACCAACTTATCATAATTGTCATCTTCCAAAGCTTTTGTCAGAAGTGGCCTAGTCTGTTTCATCACATTCATGAAGAATTTTTTAATTCAATTACAAATGAAGTTCTTTTTCAAGAAAATGAGTCTTTATTTGTTTATTATTTGTTTTTTAGAATGTGAAGATTTACTTTAGACACACTTGGACTTAAAATTTTGATCATTTAGTTGACTACCAATGTTAAACTTCAAAGAGTAATTTAACTATTACGAAAAAAATTATTGAGTAAAATTATGTATGGCAAAAAAGATAGACAAACTTCAAAGACTGTTCCCCATATACATATATCATATTTAATTAGAAAAATAAAATTTGCAAACTGTGATTAAGTACATACCCAATCAAGTAAACTGTCTTCCATGATTTTGCTAGTTGGATCAACTGGTCTCTTTCCAGTTAAGAGTTCCAAGTGCATGACACCAAATGAGAAAACATCATATTTGTCTGTTAATTTTCCGTTTGATGCATATTCTAGAGCCAAGTACCTACATAGTTGATCATTTTGGTAACACAACTATAGTCGCAAGTAGTAGAGATTAAAACATGATGCAACATATTGCAAATGTAAAGTATACATATAATTATTGTGATCAAACATATGGAATGTAAAAAATAAAATGAGTAAATAAAGCTAAAAACTATCGAACGTGCACCTATTTTATGTTTTAACCAACCAAGTACAAAAATTTCACGTTAAACTCTAAAGTTAATTATTGTATTTCAGTTCCAGGCACAAATATTTTATTTGAATCAACATAGTAAAGGTCTATAGATTAGATGATAAATTTCTAAAAATTAATAAATAAAAGAAATCTAATATGAGCTGTTGGACTAAGGATCCAAGTCTCCAATATTTACCTTTTTCACCAAATTATTTGAATATCTTATCCTCATCATAAAAGCAGTCAGGGTCATAGCAAGGCTAATCTAAAAAATTGAAACACTACCAAATGAATTAAACAAATTGAAATAATTGGTGAATTCGTTGTAGGTGTTGTTACCAATGGCCAAAAAATAGATGAATGAGTAAGATTGTAAGAAGTAGGTATGTATGTGACATTTTATCAAACACCTCATGCACAATATCAAAATCTAAGAGAAAGAAATTTGTAATATGGGAAAAATCCAAACTTACCAGTGATGGTATTTTTTTCTTTTTTTGCGGTTTAGTGAAAAAAGCTAATCGGCGGGGATTGAGGGTTTTCTTAAAAATCATCAAGAGAAAAAGTATAAAAAAAAGAAGAGGATGAATCAATTAGTAGTATAATGAAAGCTTAACCTGGTCTTCGAAAACAAAATTCATCGGCCTAATTGGAGGCTAAAATCCTTCATCAGACATCGGATGGTGGTGATCTGCGATTCAGTGAGGATTGAGACGATTTCATATTGGGAGTTAAAATCAGGTTCCTCTTTATTCTCCTCCAAACTCATTAGCGGGAAAGACAGGAAGAAAGGAAGAGAACGGGAAAGATAGGAATAAAGGAAGAGAAAGAGGAAGACGTGAGTTAAACAAAAACGGAAAAGGAAGAGGAAGAGCGGAACGATTGGTGAGGATAATTATGAGGAAGAGGAAGAGTGACCAACTCGGTAAATAACTCAACAATTGAACGAAATTGACTTAAATTGATTAATAGCAGACTCCAAATTAGGATCGCTTTTTTTGCCTTTATATATAAGTATTGATGACAAATTTAAGATTTTTTGTCATTTTAAATTACTATTTCTTCCTCTTACGTACTTTTTAATTAATGTTTCTCAGAAAGCACAATAATCAAAGATTTAGTTTAATATCTCTAACTAGCTGGGTCCCGTGCCTCCGGCACTGTATGGACAGTGAGATTTATCTCAAACTTAGAACGGCCCAGATGATTTATTAAGTGAGCGGGAAATTCAAAATCATTATTAAATAGATTAGATAGATAGATGTATTTTATTAGATAGATGTATGGACGGTAGGATTTATCTCAAACTTTGGACGGCCCAGATTATTTATTGAGTGAGCGGGAAATTCAAAATCATTTGTATTTTATTAGATAGATTGATTAAAATTGGGTATACATATTTTTAGTATCATCATTTTAAAATTCATTAAAAGATGAAAAATAAATAAATAAGTATTTAGTGTTCAAGAATAATTTGAGAAATTAATTATTTTTTCAAAAAATAAATAAAAACAAATAAAGAGGGTAAGAAAAAAGATTTTTTAATAGATTAAAATTTTGATGAAAGAGATTTTTTTGTTTGAGGGGAGTAATAGAGAAAGACGGAAGTGGTTAGCATGAAGTTTATTTTGGGGTAAGTTGGACAATTGGCCAATAGAGTTCTGACACGCAGACAGGGGCGGAGGGGGAGGGTCCAGGGGGTCCGGGGACCCTCTGGCCGTCGGAAAAATTAGTATGTAGTAAGTATGTGGGAGGGTCCAGCCTGAAATCTGGCAATGGCTCCGGGGAGCTCTGCGTGCGCTGAAAAAAAGAAGGAAGGGGAAGAAGACGAAGAAAAAGAAATTAAAAAAATATATAAATTTATAATTAAGTAGCCTACAGATAATATAAATACTGACATATTAATAAATTTTTATCCGTTTGCAATTTTAAAATGGTCAAAGAAATGAATCTTTAATTTAAAAATGAAGAAGTTCTAATTTACCTAGATTTTTTGCTTTTTTTTTTTGACACTTTTGGAGGTAGGTCGTCTAACAAACATTATTATATAATCTATCTATTTTGCAAAAGAAAATAAGAGTCTTGTTTATAAATTTTGCAAACACTAACTACTTTTCATTTTATATGTGACGCACCCAGAATAGGTCCAGTCAACCCATCTCATTCTGAGTCGCTAAATACATGGTACAGAATCTAAATACAATCTTTTATAACGCAAGGTCGTGAAAAATACGATCAGACACTATGAGTGTCAATACAAACATCTAGAAAATATAAATATTCAACTAAGTTCTCATTACAATTATCATCACATTATTTTATAAAAATAGTGAGGACTACTACTGCCCTTAACTCTGCCCATCAGGCTAGTCCCTGCAACATTCTCATTTCCTAAAGAGGACAATAGATGAAAAGGGTGAGCTCAACTAGCCCAGTAAAGAATATTATGACTAAGATAATAAAAAATAATTTTTCGTTAGTCTTCAACAAATTGGATAAAATATTATGGACAACAAGTTTTAGATCAACAACTGCAACGGAAATAACAATATATCAGAAGAGTAAAGTAGAAAATGATGTCTACCATCTTCTATGATTTAAAAGTCGATCATTAATATTTTATCCCTGTAACATCGATATATTTCTCAAATCAAATATTCATCTTTGCACTATGGCCAAAGATATTCATTTGTATCACCAGTTGGTCATGTTCATCTCAACACTTGTTCATCTTTGCACTACGGGCCAAAGATATTCATTAGGTAACCATTCATCTTTCCATTACAGGCCAACGATATTCATCAAATAATCATTCATCTTTGCATTACAAGCCAAAGATATTCTTTTATATCACCATTTAAAAATGAAGATGATGTAAAATATTTTAAAGAACGAATCCAGCGAGATAAAGGACAAAAATTTGAGATTCGTAATTTATTTTATCCAAATTCAAAAATATTCTATAATAATACTTTAGGGAACAAAATTCAAGAATAAAGCTCAAAACCTGGATCCAATCAAAGATAGGACCCATAATAGCCAACTTGGACAAATAAAAAAAATGTTAATTTTTCTGTGAATAGTGTCGTATTCGTGAATAGTGCAGTATACTTGAATAGTAATCCCGACATGAAAAGGTAAAAATTTCACAATAAAATTCATACCGATATTTTGGTGAAATGATATTGAAGAAAATAACATCATTGATGAAGAAAATAACATCCATTACAAGAAAAAAAATATCCCTTGCCTCAAAAGAACAGTACTTCAGATTGAAATATCGGATATAAGGTTGAAGGAAACTTGCACTGAATAGCAACACTAAAAATATCTAAATACTCACAAAAATACGCTCGATATTATAGAGAGAGAAAACTTCTGATTCTGGTGTGATTTTTAATTCTAACCTAAGCACCCTATTTATAGGAAAATGCTTAGAACACCAATACAGAAAAAATATTCGGTCGCCTTCTACCTTTGACTTTTTTTTAAAAATTTCAGCATTATTCCAGTGGGGCCCACTCTTGTTACAAAATTCTCCACCATTGCCTTTTACATGTTTTTATTTTGTGGGTCCAAGTGCAAATTAGGGTTCACTTGACCTAATCGAATTAAATGCACGAATTAAGCTTCACATTATGATTATATGAAAAGACTAAAGAGCCGGAAATAAAGAAGCAAGACCTGAGAGAATCTTCCACGTGTCTCGAGGCAGAAAACACGTGGAGGCAACTCATTTTAGAAATTGATTGAGGGATTGGATTGGTGGCTAGAAGGGCAGGGCGATCTGGGCATTACTCTAATGACTAAGAGTAAATATGGAATTTCCCCGAAGTTATGTGCCTAGCACATGACCACTCTCCAGAAAATCCTATAAATACCCTTTCCACTCCATTGGGAAGGGGACTTCCCTTCAGACTCAAGACTTGGACTCTTGGAAGATCAAAGGGACCCTTTTGGTGACTTAAAGGCTTGGAGATTCCACCTAAAAGCACCAAAGGGGTTTGGACATTCTCTCAACTCGAAGGACTCAAGAAGGCTCTTGGAATCCCTGTTACCCTAACACTATTCCCGGATTCTAGGAGTTCTGCCACGCATCGTTGGAGTAATCGCCCACCTGTCGTTCTCCCCTCTTCAATCAATCAATCAATTCCGTACTTTTCTTGGATTTCTCTCCTCCTCAGCCAACACAAAATCCTAACCCTAGCAAGGTACGATTTCCTTACCCACATTTCTTTGGCGACTCTGCTGGGGAGGTGTAGAATTCATGAATGGTATGCCCATAACTCGAAGTGGGAGAACAATAGGAAGATCTTCACCAACAAATAGAATTACCTCACCGGGTCCAGTTCCAAGGCAAACAAGTCAAGCTTTCCAAGGCGTGAATCTAAATCTCGATCAACCTATCCCTGAAGACGCATCGGAAGAAAGTTCAACATCACCATACATGGATGATCAACAACCAGCGAATGTCAGCCATACAGGCGCGGGAAGGCAAAGCGAGGAAGAAATCTGAGGGCAGACAAATGATGTGTATCTGGAGATGCTCAAGGCGTTAAAGGAAATACGAGAAGAACAAGGGATGATGATGGCTATGATGATGGAGATGCAGAGGAAGCAAGAGGAAATGGGGAATTTCCGTCAGCAGTTGATGCAGATCCCAGCCTTTAAGGCCATGTTCCCAGACAATTCACAGGGAGAACAAGCAGGAGTGGAGGACAACAACAATGGCATCAACAACAAAGAAAACCAAATTGTACCTCCATCGACGGAAAGTCAGTCAGTTCCAATCATTAACTTGGAGCCCCAGAATAGTGGTGACGTACCACAACCTAGGTTGGAAGCACCACAACCTAGGTTGGAAGCAAGCCATCCTTAGACAAATATCATCCTAACTAGTCTCCCAACATTTTCACAGGTGCAAATGCCAACCATTCCAAGCCATGTCCAGCGAGTGAGCCAACAACTGCCACCAGTGCTAGCTTTACACGATGCAAGTGTGCATCAACCAATCTCTCTACGATACAAACCGCTGATACAAGAATATATCACAACACCCCAGTACGTGACGAAGGATGATATGATCGACGTGATCAATCAACTTCGTAGACAGACATCTCAACCCTCGGAGTTGGACTTTACTCCTCCTTACCCTGCACACATTCGGAGGCAACCCTACCCGACATGGTATATTGAGCATCCCCCGCAGTTTCTAAAATACAACGGGGAGAAAGGAAATGCCAGAGAAAATATTTCCAGGTTTGTAGAGTCGATGTCTCCGTGGCTGGGATATGATGAAGTGAACAACCACAACTTGTTGATGCGGGAATTAAACAAAACTTTGACGGATAGTGCCTTCAGTTGGTACTACAATTTGGAGAAGGGGTCAGTCCATGATTGGGATGACCTAAAATTATAATTTTTTAAGAAATTTTTCTATGTGTAAAAATAGGTAACCATTGTAGAACTCATGCGGTTCAAACAGAAGCCGAATGAGGAGTTATCAGATTATGTTGATAGGTTCAGGGCCCAGGCACAGAAGTGCGCAGAGCCGATTTAGGAAAAGAACCTGGTCAGCATTTGCAATAATGGAGCCTTAGACTTCTTCAAGCCCCACCTCATTACCAAGGCGTGCGATTCATTTGCGACTCTTTCATTTTTTGCACAAGACTTGGGGGGAATCATGACATTTCCCACCAGTCATGCGATAGATACATGGAAGAGCAAGAGGACATCAACTGTGGCTTTAGTGGATTCTCAGTCAAAACCACAGGGGGCAAGAGGGAGAGGAATGAGAAATTTGAATGAAGTAGAGAAAAGCATGGGGACAAGTATACCAGAATGCCAGTTCCGAAGGCTATTACATGCAGCGAGAAGGCATTCAGGAGCCTGTACGAACAATGGGTCGAACATGGAGTGGTGAAACCTCCAAGGCCCCGGTCGGTTGTAACGGAAGAAATGAAAATAAGACCAGACTTCTGTGTATACCACCAATACGCGGGGCACTCCACTATAGACTGTTACAGTCTGCGGAGGATATACCATGAGAAGCTGGCGGTCGTGGAGATTGAACTAGGAGAAGAAATGTACAACAAGATCACCCATGGTGCAGTCCCTGAAGTCAAGAACCCAAATACTGGCTCTACCATCGAAAGAACTCTGAACTACAAATGAATTAAAAATCTACCCAAGATGGTGGTCCATAAAAAATGGTGGTTTAAGTCCTCAGGAATATTCCTTGCCAAGTAATTGGATGACCAAGGGAGGAGGCACAAGAATTGACGAATTAAAAAAAATCCACCCAAGATGGTGGTCCACTCTAAATGGTGGTCAAGTCCTTGTAGACTGCACTTGCCAAGAAATTGGACGACCCAAGTGATGAGGCACCCGATTTCAAGTCCTCGTAGACTACACTTGCCAAGAAATTGGACGACTCAAGTGACGAGGCACCCGAGTGTTACACTTTATCATCAAAAGTGAACGAGGCACCTGACTATAAGCCCTCATAAGTTATACTTTCACCTTCAAAAGTAATCGAGGCACATGACTAACAGCCCTCAGAAGTTACACTTTCAACTTCAAAAGTGATTGAGGCACCTGAGTGTAAGCCCTCAACCCCGAAAGTTACACTTTATCTTTAAAAGTGGCGAACATTATGCTTTATTCGACAAAAGCAAGCTAGAAAGTTGCACTTTATCTCTAAAAGTGGTGAACGTTATGCTTTCTTCGACAAAAGCAAGATTTATTATATGAAATGTTATGCTTTTTGTTAAAAGCAACTTGATTATCAATAAATTTGTCAAACTTTCACTTATACTTGATTATTTCTTCTGATTTATTAAAAAAAAAGAGTACGGATTCAAGTGTTAGTTTGCATGAAATATACGTACATGAATTTTCTGATACAGAAAATGGAAAAAACTACGAAAGCCATGATCTAGAAGCCATGACTTGTCAAACTGAAGAGAGGAGAATAACTAAAGCCTCCAAGTCGACAATGGTGGTGCCCTGAGCCTTCGTATTAGAGGATATCGAGCCTTCAAAGTCTTGAACAGCTGACTAAATTTCTCAAAAGCTTGGGCTTCAATTTATCTATGGCATCTTGAAGCTCTTAAAGCTCTATATAAAGTAAGTTATTCTCATGGAGACATGAAGTGACTTCCGAACGAAGTGCAACAACATGATGATTGGAAATAAAGAGATCCAACCTAGTATGAAAGGGAGACATGTCCAATGAGAGTTAGGAGATACCAAGATATCCTTGAAGAGCTCCTCTAGGGCTCGCCCTCTTAGGGTTTGCTCCCCTAGAGGTTTTCTCTCCCAGGACTTTCGTTTTCGAAGCTTGCAAAACATCAAGCCCCACGAAGTGTTCAGAAACTGGAATCAAGGCTTCAGCACTTAAAATATTTTGCCCGATCATCTCACCAAAGGCGTGACTCACGCGCAGGGGGCAAAATTCTTACTCGTAGATCGTATAGACATCCTCCAGCGTAGAGGTGCATTCCTCCCCCCACGCAGTGACGAATGTGAAAGTAGAGGAGCACCATCGCGAGATCAATACAGTAAGGGCGTTATGGTCTTGTTGGATATATACGTAGGTCTCTGCATAGTTAAACACAACAAAAGATGCCCGCACTCTTGAGTATATCTACGTAATCAGTGTTTTCAAGGATCTTGTCGGTTCAATCCTGCCATTCTTGAAAGCGATCAAATGAATCAAACAAGAAGCGAAGGGGAATGAAAGGGTATTTTTGCTTCTCTATACATATGCAGGGAATGCGATAGGAATGGGAGAAGTCATCTCAACCTCCACATGTCGTTGCATATAGAAGCAAGCCTTTCTTCTCTGGCAGAGAAAAAGTTGTACGTTCATAAGTCTGGACTCGCTCCAAAAAGACGTTGGAAAGACCAAAAGAGGGGAGTCCTTCCCCAATCTTTGAGAAACGGGGCCTCCTTGGTTGTTCCCAAGTCCGCAGAATGTTCAACGGGGAAGGCCTGTAAGAAAAAAGAATTCAGCATAAGGAATCTAAATAGCACAATCATTATGATCCATTTAAATAAAAAATAGGGCCAAGGAAGAACGGAAAAATGTGAAAGAGGAGGCCATTAGGTCGGTTCCCCTAAGGTTGGCCCGTAGGGTTTAGCCACCTAAGGAGCTCTCCCCTCTTACATTTAACTTCTCGTTACTCGTTGAATCAACTGATTGGAATAAATGCTACTTCACCGGAATATCCGAGCCAAGATCCTTGTTAGATAAAATGGCCCGGAATAAATTCTTCCTCCTTGCGGTGTTCTCCTTTCTTTCAGAATATCCGAGCTAAGAACCTTGTTAAGGTGAAATGGCTCGGAATAGATGCTTCCTCCTTGCGGTGTTATTTTTTTCTTTGAGAATATCCGAGCCAAGAACCTTGTTAAGGTGAAATGGCCAGGAATAAATTTTTTCCTCGCTATGGTGTTGCCTTTTCTTTGAGAATCCGAGCCAAATATCTTTGTTAAGGTGAAATGGCCCGGAATAAATTCTTCCTCATTGTAGTGTTGCCTCTTTTCTTTGAGAGTATCCGAGCCAAGAACCTTGTTAAGGTGAAATGGCCCAGAATAGATAGTTCCTCGTTGCGATGTTGCCTTTTTTCTTCGTGAATATCCGAGCCAAGATCCTTGTTAAGGTGAAATGGCCTGGAATAGATGCTTCCTCGTTGTAGTGTTGTGGTCCAAAAAAGAAATACTACAATAGCCTGAAAAGAAAAGAAAGAAATGAAACAATCATGAAGAATTGACAAGCGGAATATCAACACATTCACAATTCAAAGTGAACAATGAAAGTTTTTCAACAGCCATTCCATAAAAAGGCTAATGAAAATATTTTCATTTTGTCTAGCAACAGGGCCTATTAGCGCTGAAGAAAATTCTTCGGCCACCCGTCTTCTAAAAAGATCCTCCATAAACCAAATCAAGTTAAAAAAATAATTGGACCTACTCTAGATAGAGTTGCCTGGACCGTGGCTGCCATGGTGATGGTGATCAATGTGTATCTTTTGAGTGTTGTTTGGGTTTTTCGTTTCTACCGGAACTGCTGCATATGTGGCATTTATTTTTTATCTAATTTTACATGGTGATTGCCTCCCGTCTACCTGGTTTAATCAATTACTTTCCAAGGGGTATGCTAATGTTGGGTAATGACCGATAAAGAAGCTTCAAGTTATCAGATCCCTGGTTCACCAGACCATTGTCAAATAGCATATATGGAGTGTTGATTTATTCATTCAGAACCAGAGCACCACCTCTAACATTCATGTGTAGAAAATTCAAATGTTAAGAGCATATGTTGGCTGCTCCATTGTGCATACAGGATGGAACAAGATGGGACGTGGAGGCGATTAAGGTATATTTTGTGCTTCTTAAGAATTGACCATCAAGCGGCCTCCTTTTGATAAAGTTGTTTTGCATTACCATTCTTAAAAAAAAATTATATACATTTCACGTGATAAAGGCATGATGAAAGGAACTTGGCTATGGGAATAAAGGCATGATAAAAGGAACTTGGCATGATAAAAAAAATACATTCACGTGATAAAAACATGATGAAAGGTTAGCTATAGGAAAAACATATAGTACTACTGCAATCACGTAATCACGGCTGATTCATCATATCACCATAATGAATGAATTTAGGTGATTGTAGTACATTTCTCATCAGGATCACCATAATGCATGAAAAGATCATATACGTGATTGGAGTAATGTCATATTATATCATTATATCATTATAGGACTAGGTGATTGCAGTAATATAGTTACTCATTATATCATATTATATATAATTATTATGAAAACACATATTCTATTTTTAAATGCAAAAGATTTGATCTTATTTCTAAATAAAATTAAAAAAAATTGATATTGTTTCCAAATAAAAGATGATTTGATCTTATTTATAAAATAAAATAAGATTTAATATAATTTAGTAATATTATTTAACTATGACTACTAGATTTTCATGGGGAAAAAAAGATATTAAAAAAAAATTTGGCAAAAGCTTGAAGTGGGTTTGTGATTAGTAGTATAATCAAGTACATGATCCTTTGAAAGAGATGAAGTTTACCTTCTGTTGTGCGATTCTGAATTGAAGAATCCACTATGGGTTTGATAGTTTCCGCCTACTTTGTTTTTAGAACAATTATATAAATAATAATAATAAACATTTTGGAAACAAATATTTTATTTCTTAAATAGGAATGATTTGATTTTATATAAAGAATAATTTTATTCTATTTTCCAAAATAAAATAAGATTTTATTTATTTGGTTATATATATATATTATCAAGGAAACAAAGATTGAGCAAGATTTGGGGAGATTTTTGGGAGAGAGATCCTAGGGATCCCCCTCCAAAGATTTTTTGTTTTTAGGATTTGGAAGAGCGAGCTACGCGGATTTTTTCAGAAATATGAAACCGAATTCACAGTTAAAGTATTTTTGCACGATCGTCACTCCAAAGGCGTGACTCTCGCACAGGGGGCAAATGTGGGTCCAAGTGCAAATTATGGTTCACTTGACCTAATCAAATTAAATGTACGAATTAAGCTTCACATTATGATTATATGAAAAGACGAAAGAGTCGAAAATAAAGAAGCAAGACCTGAAAGAATCTTCCACATGTCCCGAGGCAGAAGACACGTGGAGGCAACTCATTTTGGGAATTGATTGAGGGATTGAATTGGTGACTAGAAGGGCAGGATGATCTGGTCATTACTCTGATGACTAAGGGTAAATATGGAATTTCCATGAAGTCATGTGCCTAGCACATGACCACTCTCCAAAAAACCCTATAAATACCCTTTCCACTCCATTGGGAAGGACACTTCTCTTCAGACTCAAGACTTGGACTCTTTGAAGATCAAAGGGACCCTTTTGGTGACTTAAAGGCTTGGAGATTCCACCAAAAAGCACCAAAGAGGTTTGGACATTCTCTCAACTCGAAGGACTCAAGAAGGCTCTTGGAATCCCTGTTACCCTAACACGGTTCCCAGATTCTAAGAGTTCTGCCACGCGTCGTTGGAGTAATCGCCCATATGTTGTTCTCCCCTCTTCAATCAATCAATCAATTTCGTACTTTTCGTGGATTTCTCTCCTCCTCAGCCAACACAAAACCTTAACCCTAGCAAGGTACAATTTTCTTGCCCACATATTTTTAAAATCAATTATAACACCGAAAATAATTCAGATCCAATTTACTCTCTTTCACCTCATTTTATTCTCATATCGTGAATTTATTGTAAAAATATCACTATTATTATATTATTATATTATCACATTATACACTTATAATGTAATATAATAATATATTTGAATGAATTATTTTATCAGAAAAGATGAAATATCAATTTTCAACAATTGTCTCTTTTGCTAAAAATTCCTCCATTTATATTCACATTAAATAAATATTTCTTTTATCATATAAATTTATAATTAATTATTCACAAATAATATTACAGAACTACAATATTGACAACCAGGTCGTTCTCAGGAAAGAAGGGGCTTTCCGATAAGAATTTCTTCTTACTGGCGCGCAATTAAATATCCCCTCCTAGACAGAACTTACTTAGACATTGTCAATAATGTTATCTAATAAAATTATTCAAATAATATGAATTATTAATCTGATAATGAGAAATATTGTTCAGTAACAATTATTGAATTAACAATAATATAAAAATACTGTGTAATACCATGTGCTACTGTGCAATGACGCATATTAATTCATTTTACCCACTGGGTATTCTAACAGTGTTAACGGTAACAACTCCGATGTTATTCTTAAAAAACTCATTTATGTCGTTTTCTTCATCCGACAGTTTTCCGTTATGGGGCCCACAAATGGTTGCGCCGTCGTACGAATATTTCACGACCAAACGAATATTCCCCGGCAACTGTAAGACCCCAAATTATTAATAAATAAAATTTAATTTCCTCTATTTATCATTTTGAAATAGTATGGGTTGATTTGATTAATGTGGTTAGTTATGGGTAAAATGCGCAAATATTTTAAATAAACAAGTGGTTATAAAATACTCATTGTTGTCGGAGAATATTCGTTTGGTCGTGGAATATTCTTGTTGTCGGAGAATATTCGTACGACAACGCAGCCTTGTGTGGGCCCCATAACAGAAAGCGATTGGATGAAGAAAATGACAAGTATAAGTTGTTTATAAATAACGGCATAGTTGTTACCGTTAACACTGTTGGAATACCCGATGGTTAAAACACAGTAATACGCGTTATTGCACAGTAGCACACGGTATTGTACCAATTATTGATTCTTACATAAGAAAGCACTACTCAATAATTGTTATAGTAGTTACTGTTTAGTATTTTATTTTATTGATTCAATAATTGCTGCGTTGATATTTTATATTACTGTTGATTCAATAATTGTCACTACACAGTATTTTCCATTATCGAAGCAATAATTCATATTATCTGAATAATATTATTAGAAAAAATTATTGGCAATGTCTAGAAAGTTCTGTCTAAGGAGAGGTTTGGTCACCTAATTGTGCGCTAGTAAGGAGAAATTCTTATTGGAAAGCCTCCTCTTTCCTCAGAACGGCCTGGTTGTCAGTACTGTGATTCTGTAATATTATTTGAGAATAATTAATTATTGATTTATATTATGATGAAAATATTGATTTTATATGGATATAGATGGAGAAAATTTTTAAGGCGACAATTGTTCAAAATTGATATTTTATCTTTTCTAATAAAATAATATTTTATTATATTATTATTATATAATAATGATGATATTTTTACAATGAATGTGGGATATATGAGTATATGAGGAGAAAGAGTATTTTTGTTGCAAAAGTTGTTTAACACATGTTTTGTGTGTCGGTGGACCCCATTTCTTGACTAAAATTTGATTTTAGCCTGTAAAATCGCCCGTTTATGGATTTCGGTCAATTTCTGTTTAGAATTTGGAAAAACTTTCTTCTGCAAAGTTGTAGAGAATTGAATTTTCTATAAAAATTTGCGAGATTCGAATTTTTTGACAAAATGACTATTTATTATGAATTATTGAATTTCCGAAGTTCCGAAATAATTATTTTTGGAAGTTTTAATTATTTTTATTAAGAAAAATGTTTTTATTGTTTTTGGCACATGTGTGGCTGAAGTTTGGACCAGATTTGTGTGCGTAGGAAATTTGATTATATATATTATTATTATATTAAATTTTCTATTTTGATGTTCTAAGCAATTTTCTATAAATAGGGTGCTTAGGTTAGAATTGAAAATCACACCAGAAACTAAAGATTTCTCTCTCTTTCTCTCTCTATAATATCGAGCGTATTTTGTGAGTATTTTAGTACTTTGAGTATTGTTATACGGTGTAAGTTCTTTTAGCACTATATCCAGTATTCCAATCAGAAGTACTGTTTTTGCGAGGTAAGGGATGTTATTTTCTTCTCAAATGATATTATTTCTTCAATATCATTATGCTGAAATATTGGTTGGAACTTTTTATCAAATTTGGAACTTTTTCATGTCGAGGTTACTATTCATGAGTTACTATTCACGAGTTACTATTCACGAAGCATGATAATGTTTTTTTATGAAATTTTTATCTTTTGGTGTCGGAGTTGCTATTCACGTATACGACACTATTCACGAATACGACACTATTCACCGAAAAATAAAATTTATTCTTTTCGTCCAAAATATCTATTCTGGACACTAGCTTTGATTGTATCCATGTTTTGATCATTCTTGAATTTTACCCCACTCTGGTTATTTATGAAGTATTTTTGAATGGGAATTGTTTAAAGTACGAATTCTTAATATTTGTTCTTTTGCTTCACTGGATTCGTTTTCTTTAAAATATTTTTCATCATCCTCAGTCCTAAATGATGATATAATTGAATATCTTTGGCCTGTAGTGCAAAGATGAATGATTTCTTGATGAATATCTTTGGCCCGTAGTGCAAAGATGAACAAGTGTTTAGATGAACATGACCAACTGATGAATATCTTTGGCCTGTAGTGCAAAGATGAATATTTGATTCCAGATATATATTGATTGATGTTACAGGGATAAAATATCGACGATGAACTTTTAAATTCATATATAGAAGATAGTAGTTTGCATTCTCTACTTAACTCTTCTAATAAATTATTATTTCCACTGCGAAGATTGATTTAAAACTGCTTGTCTATTGTATTCTATTAGATTTTTCCCTGTTGAGGACTAACGATAATTTGTTCTATATTATCTTAGTCATAATGTTCTTTACTGGGCTAGTTGAGTCACCCTTTTCCTTTTTGTTCCATTTTTCTTCTCAGAAGGCGAGAATATAGCGGGAACTAGTCGGGATGTGGAGTGATGGTTCAAGATAGCTGTTTTACTAGTCCTCACTATTTTGTAAAATAGTGTATCAATAATTATAATGAGGACTTATTTGAGTATGGATATTGTCTAGATGACAATATTTGTATTTAAACTCACAGTTTTTATGTTGTATTCACAAAGTTGTAGTTGTTTCTGTACCATGTATTTGACGACTCAGAATGGGTGATGTATACCTATTTTGGGGGCGCCACAACAACAATGAATATTTTATAATCACTTGCATATTTAAAAATATTTGCGCATTTTACCCATAACTTACCACATTAATCAAATCAACCCCTTACTATTCAAAATAATATATAGAGAAAATTTAATTTTTATTCATTCCTAAACTATTTTGGGGAGATGCGGTTTTAACCACGTGTCATCTTATTAACTGCATGCCTTCATCTGTGTTACATGGGACTATACCTTTTTCGTTGTTGTTTCCTTCTCAGGTTATATTTTCTTTGCCCCCAAAAGTGTTTGGGTGTGTTTGCTTTGTTCGTGATCATCGTCCTAATATGACAAAGTTGGATCCTAAAGCCATTAAGTGTTTATTTGTTGGCTATTCTTGCTCCCAGAAAGGTTACCGTTATTCTCCTGATCTTAAACGATATTTTGTTAATTCTGATGTGACCTTTTTTGAGTCTACCCCTTTTTCTTCACAGCCTCATTCCGTCTCTGATTTAGATGAAAAGATACTTGCTTACATCATTCGGTCGCAACTCCTATACCTCCATCTTAACCGGTTCCCGAGATTCGTTATGTGTACAGTCGTCGTCCCAGAATAAATATAACGCCTAATGATGTTTTGGTTTCTTCGTCAATATCTTAGTCCGATGATCCTAGTAAATTTCCTTTTGATCCTGACCTTTCTAATTTAGATAAACCTATTGACCTGCGAAAAGGTAAACGAAGTTGTACCCAACATCCTTTTTCTGCTTCTCTCCCATTCTGGTATTTCTTCTGCTCATAGTACTTGTCTATTTACTATTTCTACTCATCCAATTCCTAAAACATTTAAGGAAGCACTATCTAATTCTGGCTGGAGACATGAGGAAGCTCGAATCTTCAAGGGTATGATTCTTGTTCTTTCTTTTTCGTTTAATTAATAATTGCGCATAAAGGATGATCCGAGTATATGGTTTGTAAAATTATAAAACTCTGATTTTTATAGGTTTTCGCTTATATTGTGCAATTAGATTGCATTCATGAATATTACAAACCTAACAGGGTGAGCATAAAATTGCCCAGCAAGTTTAAGTTCAATAATATAACGATATATCATGATTGAAATGATTTGAATAATTGGCTGGCTATAATTCAACAATATAATTGTGAACTAGCAGGAACAAAATTTTGACTGAACAAGTATTTTACATGAATAATCATATCTGAACCAAAGGGTAATGAAGGTGATCAGCCTTTCATACCTGACTTATACATGCAATATGTACGGAGTACAATTATATATGGCAATCATCAATGATTAACCATAAGCATATCCAAATGAAACAATTCTTAGTAGAGTTAAGTAAAAACAAACTTGCCTGAACCGTTGATTACCGCTACGCAATTTATATCGCCTTATCCGAAGACCTAATATTAATAATATAGATCTCCAATATTAGAATAATATCATCACAATATAGTACTATTATATATATACATACCTACACAGAATAACCTAAACACATAACACATAATATAGACCCGCCGCTATAGGTGTTCTTGGCCTATTCTTGGGTGTTCTTGAGCTTCAGAGTCAGACACCGAGGGACCATGTTTGACCATTGATAGATCTTTGGTCATTCTATTTCTGGGCTAGCTAATCGGTTAAGGTGGTATTACTAATGTAGTAATACAACTCTAAATCCATTTCATGGCTAACAACCATTATATCCGCAAGATCTAAGCCACAGAAAACTCTGACAACACTGTTCTTGAGTTTCTGGGCTACCCAGAAACTCAAGCAGTACGAAGGTCCCTACTTTGCCACCTCCTATCTTTGATTATAGGAATGTTTTATGTGATCTATGAATTCAAATGTGTAGTCTAGGTGTCAAGGTATAATAACATAGCATTATATGTATCATAAAACATATCATATGAAAGATTAAATGTGGTCAAACTAGGGGTCAGGAAACGGTCCATGAAGATCTGGGTTTCCCAGAAATCTTCATCCGTTCAGTTGGTCAACGGTGGTTTGACCATGAATTTCTATGATTCTGTTACATATCTGGGTGATCTAAAGGTTTGAAAGTGTAGATCTCATGTCAGACTACAACCTTAAAGCCACAACATGACCAAATCACTTAACAGAAACAAGATCATAGGTCATCAAAATGCATGTCAGATTTTCTAGGTTTTTAGGTTGCCCAGAAACTCAGTTAGTCATGATCGGTCAACGACTTTTGACTACCTATACATTTCTATTTACACATGATCTGGACTTGATTCAAGTTCCAGATTATAGACAACATAGCATACAACATATCTATAACATAAAACTCAACAGATCATTAACACAGAGATCTAGAAGCCCTGACATGTGACTGTCAGACAACATTTTTCATTTTTTTCCCAGATTTGAGAAATCTTTAAAGTTGAGTATCAAAATGATATGGATCCAGGTTTTGGCAACCCAGATCATCAAATGACACTCTAACACACAACTCTAACTAATAACTTACATCAAAACACGAGATTTAAGGATTTCAAAATTTTAGGGTTCTTATACATTTCAAGCTTGATATTTGATTTCTGACTTTGTGATCTGATCTTTGATAAGTTATAAATTGATCATGGCTTAGCTCTTCACTCCCTCTCACACTAGATTTCGAAAAGTTAGAGAGAGAAGGGACTTGGAGAAAATGAAATTTAAAGTATGCATTTTCTCTCTTTTAATCTAATATACATGGCATTATTCAATGTATCTAGTTGCTAGGTGTCCCCAAATCTGATCTTGGATGATTTAAGGCACATGGGATTAGAGTAGTGAGTCACCAAGATTTTCATATCTTTTGCTTAAGTTTTAAGAAATGGAATTTTAGTCTTTTTCCTTTTAATTTTAATGGCATACTAGTAATTGGCCAAATCCTTAGGGTTTAGGGTTTGGGTTAGGGTTTAGGGTTTGGAAAGCCTTAGGGTTTAAGATTTGAAACCCTTAGGGTTTGCAATTTAATTTTCTAAATTTTCTAATTTAGGTTTTAAAAATAGAAAATTAACATTTCTAAATTATAATTAGGACTTACAACCCACAAATTAGGGTTTCTAATAGAAAACATATTTTTTTTCTAAATTTGAAAATTATAGTTTGCTAATTAATTAAGTTTTACCCTAACTAATCTTATAATTATTTACACTTTCACCATTAAGTTTCCAAATTTAGGATTTTATACACCGAATTAGGGTTTCAGATTCCTGGAACTTAATTTAGGGTTTCCAGAACCGGTTTCTAGGATTTCTTATTAATCACTAGGGTTTTCTAACCGAACGTTGACGTTCTTAATTTATAATTAGGGTTTATTTTAGATATCGTTTATCTGTTCAACCATTGACCCTTAACCACACACTGTACAAGTAAAATAACATTTACACATAACATAATCACAAATTTCCTTAATCCTGAATAATTCACCTAAATCCTTCACAGAATTTTGAAATTCTCAAAATTCCTTCTTAAAAATATTAAACGCATACACTTATTTTCTGTCTAGGTTCTAATTTCGAACCTTAAAGTAATTAATAAAAATTTTAAAAATATTCAAAATTCTCGGGTTGTCACATTCACCCATTCTTCTAAAAATTTCGTCCTCGAAATTTACCTTACACCTTACACCATACTGCTTACATCATTCACATATATTATCACATGCTACCCAATACACCACTCACAAGAGTAAAAAATTTTCAAATTGTGCTGAGGGATTTTACAGACTATTTTCTGTCATTTTCGCAAAGGTTATATAGAAATCCATCCGCAAACCGTCTTACCCCGAAGACACAGAGGGTGATTAGCCCAGTATGTCCAGGACTGGCCCAGTAATACTGGTTTTATCTGTTTCTCATATCCGCCTTGGGCGCATAATTTACCTCAGTCTTATTAGATTCCGCACAAAAAAAATTTGGTTCGGGAAAATTTTCAAAGAACTCTTAGAGTTTTATAAATGTTTGTCTAGTTGAATCAAATAGCATAGACTCATATCAATAATTCAATTCAATCGAATTATTTAAGTTTAGCCAAACCTCGTTGGTAAATTAAAATTTTTGAAAATATTTTCGAGAATGACGTCATGATGCCGTACTGTATTAGCAGTCCGTTTGAGGATGCTGTCATTGTATGACTTTGTCATAACACATCATACAATAGTGGAATAACGATTTTAGATCAAATTCACACTAAGTATTCCTGTATTTACAACTCCATCAACTTTTTATCATCTCTGCACTAGGTTACATGGTACATGAGTTATAAATAAAATAAATTTTGATATTTCAAATCATTTGCGCCTACCTGAAATAAGTAGCATAGATTATACTTTAAACCTTTTCAAAAATGATTACGAGTCTACATTTTTTTAAAAGCACATAGTGCGTATTTAGCTTGATGTCAATCATTTCAAAATTTAGCATAGCTAGGAGTTTCAGAAAACTTATGTCTCCACTAATAATCATTTGCTTAAACAATCTACATGTTCCTATTATCCTCGATACTCCATTTACACACAACTATACCCAGTTCGTCAAACCACACTTATGAGTTCATTTACTTACCACAATCATATGAGTTTAAGAACTTGTCCTAGTCAGACCTTTGGCGTCCATTAGGGTTCATAAACATTTCATATAACTATGAATCAAGAATGTCACATAAGTATGAGTTTTAAGAACTCGTACTTAACCTTATATCCTCTACCTATGACATATCTATCTGTTATACACATGAGAAAGGAATCACCCTCTTAACATGCATATATCAAATAGCGCGACACAAACATTTCAATGATTATCATTGCCAGAACTAAGTAGTTTTTACACCAAGTACAATTCCCTGCCCATACAAGGAATCATACAAATCAGCCGCCGACATGAATCCTCAATTGAATCCCCACCTAACACTAACCCCCTTTTTCAATACGAATTTCATTTAACTCGTATTCATAATCCTTTCCTGAATTTGTACCAATTCGTAGTACAACTGACACCCAACAATCTTGCTGAAAACTTTTCAATCATTAGATTGATTCTTCTCCCTACTAAAACCTTATATGATCACGGGGTGATCTCATCGTATATATTATGATTCATTTCTATATCTTGATCGTTTTGTTTTACGATCTCCTATCACTGTTCTTTTAGTCCTTTAGACTCGATCTATTCATCAATATTGTTCAACTTTATTACCAGAGTTAGGGAACTCTATCTTATAACTCGCCGAGATTCGTCTTTGAATCTTATCGACCGACTAACTCTATTTGAGTTAGTACTTATCCTAATCACTGCGGTTATTAGTCTCATGTATTCCTACCTAAGCTTCATAACCAACAGCTCTGATACCAACTGTGACGGCCCCGAATCAAGGTCCTAAATCACCTCGGATCCGGTTCGATCATTCTATAACTATTCAACTATATTTACGGAAGATATAAACATAAATTGTTTATACAATACATTACACACTATTCCCCAAGGTCGAGTAACCTTAACTTAATACACAATTCATACCTATCTAACACATAACTTTATTATCAAACTACACTATTACATTTCTAATCGCATACATAAACTAAAGCTGGAACTTTCTTTAATCTTTTCCTGTATCCGACGCGTTCGTCTTAATCTGCAATGTTTATCATGATATAGCAAGGGTGAGCATAAAATTGCCCAGCAAGTTTAAGTTCAATAATATAACGATATATCATGATTGAAATTATTTGAATAATTGGTTGGCTATAATTCAACAATATAATTGTGAACTAGCAGGAACAAAATTTTGACTGAACAAGTATTTTACATGAATAATTATATCTGAACCGAAGGGTAATGAAGGTGATCAGCCTTTTATACCTGACTTATACATGCAATATATACGGAGTAGAATTATATATGGCAATCAGCAATGATTAACCATAAGCATATCCAAATGAAACAACTCTTAGTAGAGTTAAGTAAAACAAACTTGCCAGAACCGTTGATTACCGCTACGCAATTTATATCGCCTTATCCGAAGACCTAATATTAATAATATAGATCTCCAATATTAGAATAATATCATCACAATATAGTACTATTATATATATATACATACCTACACAGAATAACCTAAACACATAACACATAATACATAACCCTATCAGTCTATTACACACATAATACACGGTATCAAGTCAAACTATTTCAGTCTGACTTGAATCCGACAAAATTCTAATGTCACGACGGTCTATTCGGACTTTTATCGAGTCTAAATTCAATTAAACTCTGACTAATACTTAACAATTAACTCAGATAATTTTAATAACAGTCAAAATATTTTTCATAAGTTCCTAATAATTTTCAAATAATTATTATCATTTATCTTGATTTTTCAATTATTAAAAATGTGACGCCCCCAAAATTAGGTATACATCACCCATCTTGAGTCGTCAGATACATGATACAGAATTCAAATACAACTTACTAATACCACTGTCGTGTATAATACGACAAAATACAACTGTGAGTTTGAATACAATAAATATCCACTAGAGATCATACAAACTCAAAAGGAGTCCTCAATACAATTATTGTCACACTATTTAACAGAATAGTGAGGACTACTAATATTCTCTGGTCCATCACTCCGTTCCCCGACTCGTCCCAGCTATATTCTCATTTCCTGAAGAGAACAGTGAAAGAAAGGGTGAGCTCAACTAGCCCAGTAAGAAATATTATTACTAAGATAATGCAGAATAAATTATCATTAGCCTTAAACAGTGTTAAACTGATAAAATACAATAAGCATCAAGTTTAACTACAGCGGAACCAGCAATCCATTAAAAGAGTCAAGTAGAAAATAAAATCTACTATCTTTTATGATTTAAAAGGTTTTTCATCATCGTTATAGCTGAGACTCAGCTTAATAAATATTCCACATCATCGAATCACCCCCGCACTACGGCCAAGGATATTCTTTAGTATCACGACCACAATTATTCATGCACTACGGCCAAGAATATTTGTGTATTCATTAATGGTCATGATCATGCCAACAACTGTCCATCAATGCACTACGGGCCAATGAGGATTTTTAATTTTTACATCACTTGTAATATTACGGTCATGATTACACCGAATAATCCCTGGTCATAATCATACCAAGTCCATCTATGCACTACAGGCCACAGATGACTTTCAACAAAATATAAACATGAGGATGATGACAATGATATAATCATTCAATAAAACAAGTTCAAGAATTATTTTATCCAGAAATTATTAACGTCCAAATTGTCAACACGATACTGTTTTGTGGTGTAAAATTCAAGAATGATTAGAAGAATATTTTCATGAAAGGATACTGGATGAAGCGCAAATATCAAGGATATTCTACTAATTTCATGGAGTATAGAAGTTAAAGTTTTAACCAACTGAGTATAATAAAGAATGAAATAACAAAAGAAATCACCATGCATGCGATAGACCGCACAGGCAGGTTATTCCAGCAGAATAATAATAACGGAACCAGGTCAGGTGAAATTCACACCGACAGGATGTTCCAACAGAATAATAAATAACGGAACCAGGTCCGGCGTAAAACGCACAGACAGGATATTCCAACAGAATAATAAAAAATGGAACCAGGTCCGGCGTAAAACGCACAGACAGGATATTCCAACAGAATAATAAATAATGGAACCAGGTCCGGTGTAAAACACACAGACAGGATATTCCGACAGAAATATAAAGACAGGATAGTAAATGGATGTCACCAAGTATAGGGTATTCCGCGTATACCGGTTATTCCAACAGAATAACAAAGAATGGAATAACATAAGGATTTCACCAAGTATAGGGTATTCCGCGTATACCGGTTATTCCAACAGAATAACAAAGAATAGAATAAGTTCTCTTCAAGAAGAAAGAATAACACCCCTTACTTTGTTTAGGAGATTGAATACTGCAGCAGTGTAATAACCGACTACTCTTCTTCTTTCTCTCTTATTCTCTCTATACTTTCTCTCTCTATAGCTTGAGCGAATTCGTGAAAAATAATGAAGCCCTAGGCCTCTATTTATAGAAGATTTCTAGCTTAGCACTTGCCATGTGAAAAGGAAAGTGGCTTGACGACTGGTGATGTGAAAAGAAAAGTGGTTTGACGCCTGTAATGTGAAACGGCAAGTGGTTTGACGTCTGGTAAAGGTAATTACTATTTACGAAGGTAATTACTATTGACGAAGGTAATTACTATTTACGAAGGTAATTACTATTGACGAGGGTAATTACTATTTATGAAAATAATTACTATTTACGAAAATAATTACTATTTACGAAGGTAATTACTATTTACGAAGGTAATTACTATTTACGAGAGTAATTACTATTTATGAAAGAGACTCTTAGATGATGACATATGGCCCCCCATAAATAATTAAACTTACCACAAACGTCTAATAATAGACTCTTTATATACATCAAGGATTGAATAAAAATTACCAGAAATCATTTTATTTTATTTTTAATCAACACATATTTAATCTTTCAACAATTATTAATCATTTATAACTTGTCGTCTCAATTATTGTTTAGATAATATAATATATTATACAGATGATACTGTGACAATAATTGAATCAATAATATAAGAGATATGATGCAGCAATTACTGTAGCAATAATTGAGTATAGCTAAGTGACTTCTCACGTAAGCATCAATAATCAATACCGTGTGCTACTATACAACAACGCGTATTACTGTACTTTTACTACCGAGTAGTTCAACAGTTTTAACGGTAACACCTCCGCCGTTATTTTATAGAAAGATAATTTTGTCGTTTTCTAACTACGACAATACTTCCGTTGTGGGGTCCACCAATGATTGTGCCGTCGTACGAATATTCCCCGACAAAAAGAATATTCCCCGACCAAACGAATATTTTATTACAACTTGCGTACTTTGCAAAATTTATAAATATTACCCACAACTATATATTTTATCAAATTTATTCCATAATATTCAAAAATAATAATTATGAAAATTCATCTTTATTTATAAAAACTGGGGTCTTACAACCTCCCCTTCTTATGAAATTTCGCCCTCGAAATTAGGGTACGCACCTGGTATGTCAAAGAGGTAAGGATACCTTGATTTCATTTCAGATTCTAACTCCCAAGTCATTTCCTCAACATCGTGGTTTCTCCACAAAACTTTGACTTGAGGTATAACCTTGGAGCATAGAATATGTTCCTTCTTATCCAAGATTTGAACAGGAATCTCTTCATACGTCAAATCTTCCGCTATTTCGTCCGGTTCTAACTCAATAATGTGGTTCGGGTCTTTCACATATTTACGTAACATGGATATGTGAAAAACGTTATGAACACGAGACATACTTGGCGGTAAAGCGAGTCTATAGGCTACCGTTCCTATTCGATCGAGGATTAAAAATGGACCGATAAATCGAGGATTGAGTTTTCCTCTCTTTCCAAATCTTGTAACTCCTTTCCATGGAGTAACACGTAACAACACATGATCTCCTATATTGAATTCCACGTCCTTTCGATGAAGATCAACATAACTCTTTTGTCGACTTTGTGAGGTTTTTATACGTTGTCGGATCGTTTGAATCTTTTCCGTAGTCATACGTACCAACTCCGGTCCCAACAACGTTGCTTCACCCACCTCATCCCAGCATACTGGAGAACGACACTTTCTTCCATACAACGCTTCGAATGGAGCCATGCCAATACTTGCTTGATAACTGTTGTTGTAGGAAAACTCCACCAATGGTAAGAACTTGTCCCAACTTCCCTTGAAATCAAGGACACAGAGTCTTAATAGATCTTCAAGAGTTTGAATAGTTCTCTCCGACTGTCCGTCCGTCTGAGGATGATATGTCGAGCTAAATCGTAAGTCTGTACCCATAGCTTTTTGCAAACTAACCCAAAATCGTGAAGTAAATCTTGGGTCTCGATCAGAAACTATGGATACCGGCATACCATGCAGTCTTACAATCTCGTTTATGTACATACGAGCAAGACGTTCAAGTGTATAAGTTTCTCGTATTGGTAAGAAATAAGCAGACTTGGTCAATCTATCAACAATGACCCAAATCGCATCTATGCCTTGAGAAACCTTAGGAAGACCGGTAATGAAATCCATGGTAATGTGCTCCCACTTCCATTCTGGAATTTCAAGTGGTTGCAATGGACCTTTTGGTACTTGATGCTCCGCTTTAACTCGTTGACAAGTTAGACACCTTGAGATAAACAACGCTATCTCTCTCTTCATATTGCTCCACCAAAATGTATGACGAATATCATGATACATTTTGGTACTCCCAGGATGGATTGCAAACGGTGTATTGTGCGCCTCCATCATGATTTTATACTTTAAATCAGGGTCGTTAGGAACACAAAGTCTGGAGTTGACTCGAAGTATTCCTTCTTCATCGATTCTTGCTTCCGGCATAGCACCCTCTTGCACTTTCTTCCTCATACGCATCAGCTCCAGGTCTGTAGCTTGAGCGACTTTAACTTTATCGATTAAAGTTGGTTCTACTCGTATATTCGCCATCGTCACATGCGTCCCTGGAGTCTTTAACTCTATCTCCATCCTTTGCAAGTCACACAAAATGGGCCCTTGCGTTGACAATATCGCACTCGTACTTGCATGTGATCTTTTACTCAATGCGTCAGCTACCACGTTTGCTTTTCCAGGATGGTATTGGATGGTATGATCATAATCTTTCAACAGTTCAAGCCAACGTCGTTGTCGCATGTTGAGTTCCTTTTGAGTGAAGAAATATTTGAGGCTTTTATGATCCGTAAAGATCTCCACTTTCTCCCCATACAAGTAATGCCTCCAAATTTTAAGTGCAAAAACAACAGCTGCTAACTCTAGATCATGAGTAGGATAATTCTTCTCATACTCTTTGAGTTGTCGCGAGGCATAGGCTATGACTTTTCCATGTTGCATGAGAACACATCCTAGTCCTTTGCCCGAAGCATCACTGTAGATGACAAATCCCTCCGAGCCAGATGGTATTGTTAGAACAGGTGCTGAAATGAGTCTCTTCTTGAGTTCTTGAAAACTCTTCTCACATTCTTCGCTCCAACCGAACTTTGTATCTTTCCGAGTCAGCTGAGTCAATGGAGTAGCGATTCGAGAAAATCCTTCCACGAATCTCCGATAATAACCAGCTAAACTGAGAAAGCTACGTACTTCGGTCACTGATTTAGGTTGCTCCCAGCTTTGAATAGCTTCAATCTTTGCTGGGTCAACAGATATTCCATGACTTGATACCACGTGCCCAAGGAATGCTACTTCCTCAAGCCAGAACTCGCATTTCTTCAACTTGGCATAAAGCTTATATTCACGAAGCTTTTGGAGTGTCAGCCTCAAGTGTTGCTCATGATCTTCACGGCTTTTGGAATAAATAAGGATGTCATCAATAAAGACGACCACAAAGTGATCCAAATATTCCTTGAATACTCGGTTCATCATATCCATGAAGGCAGCAGGAGCATTAGTCAATCCAAAGGACATGACTAGGAATTCATAATGCCCGTACCGAGTTCTGAAAGCCGTCTTTGGAATGTCATCGGTTCTAATCTTCAATTGGTGATACCCGGAACGAAGATCGATCTTTGAAAAGAATTTGGCTCCTTGCAACTGGTCAAACAAGTCATCAATACGTGGCAATGGATACCTATTTTTGATGGTGACATGATTCAACTCTCGATAATCAATACAAAGTCGCATACTCCCATCTTTCTTCTTCACGAATAGAACAGGAGCACCCCAAGGAGAAGTACTAGGACGAATAAAGCCAATGTCTAACAATTCCTGCAGTTGGGTTTTTAACTCCTGAAGTTCAATAGGAGCCATTCGATATGGGGCTTTAGAAATGGGTTTTGTACCGGGTTCAAGGTCGATACAAAATTCAATCTCACGCTCTGGGGGTAGACCAGGAAGTTCTTCGGGGAATACGTCAGGAAATTCATTAACAATAGAAATATCGTTCAAAACTGACGTATTTTTGTTTAAATCTGTGACATGAGCTAAGAAAGCTTGACATCCGTTTTTCAATAAACGAATAGCTTTATGGCTTGAGATGACCGTGATTGATTTTAATGGTTTGGTCGCTTGAATTCGCATAATAGGTTGATTAGGAATATGAAAGCTAACAACCTTATGGAAACAATCAATTTTTGCATGATGAGTAGTTAACCAATCAATCCCTAGAATCACGTCAAATGCAAGTATTTTCAATGAAATAAGATCTACAGGTAATGTGAGGGTACCGATTTGAACCAAACAAGACTTATAAACAGTGGATGTAATGAAGGTTTCTCCTAACGGAGTTTCCACAGATAAGTCAAAGTCTAATTTCTCCGGAGTCAAATTTAATCGATGAGCGCAAGTAGGAGAAATAAAAGAATGGGTAGAACCGGTATCAAATAAAGTATAGACTTCGTTAGAGTTTATGATAAGCTTACCCGTGATGACCTCATTCGGGTTCCTTGCTTTTTGGGAGGTCACAACAAACGCTCTCCCTTGCACTACCGGCTTTGACCTTTCTGGGACGGCCTTTGGTGCCTCCATCCTAGCTGAATTTGTCTTTGGTAAACGACAAAATCGGGCTAAGTGACCTTCTCGTCCACAATTATAACATGCTTTGGACGGCATCGCGCAATTTGGACTGATGTGTCCCTCCCCTCCGCATTTGAAGCATATGATAGGTGGCCTTTCTCCTTCCTTAACAACGGGTGCTGGTGCTGACGTCTTTCCATCATTGTTGAATCTCCTCTTCTTGAAATGTCCATTCTTATTATTTTGGCCCTGATTACCACCGAAGTGGTTACCATTTCTGGCTTGCTGATTCCCTCCACGCTTGTTGTCACCGCTTCGATGACCACTCTCGCTGGTATTATAATTTTGTCGGCTGCTCTCTTTTAGTTGAGTTGACTCGTTATCGCGCTCCACTAACTGAGCCCTATTTACAACATCTGAATACAAACACAGTTTATGAGAAATAAGATGTTGACGTATCTCCGGCCTCAAACCTCTTAAAAACATTCGCGCCATTCTCTCTTCATTATCCACCAAGTGGGATGCAAACCGTGATAACTCCGCAAATTTTGCCTCGTATTGCGACACGGTCATATTATTTTGTTCCAACTTAATAAACTCCACCTCCTTCATGTGGCGAATACTTTCGGGAAAGTATTTATCGTTGAACAGCTCCTGGAACTTCTCCCAAGATATCTTCAGTACAGCAGGTTGAGTACGTTTTACCGATTCCCACCAATAATCTGCCTCTCCGCGCAACATAAAGGCGGCAAAGGGAACCTTTTGTTCCTCGGAGCATCCCAAGACATCAAATATCTTGGTCATCTGCTTTATCCATGTTTCCGCCATAAGTGGTTTTGGCTCTCCCTTAAACTCCGGTGGTCCCAGCTCCTTGAATTGTTTAGCGGTGACCGCCCGAGAGTTTCCCGTGTTTTCATCTACGTTTTGGACAGGAGTTGCTCTCGCCTGCTGTTGCATGAATTGCATAAAACCTCTGAACATTTGTTCATTCGTCATTTGGTCAGTGTTGTTGTTTGCATGAGGATTTTCGCCTTCCTGATGTACATTATCCTGATTATTGATATGTGGTGAATCAACGATCGCCTGTCCTCCATTGCCAATCTCAACATTCTCAGATGTCATTTTCAGATACTGCCACAAAACAAAAGGTTAATTGACATGTAACATATTATCCCTATATTCTGACCGACCAATAAAATAGCACATAAACTTAGGTAGGTCATACTAGCGAAGGAATTCCCCGTCTCTCCCCTCCTAGTATTATTCTCACATCTTAGCCAGGGATCATATCCCTAAGCTCTGATACCAACTGTGACGCCCCCAAAATTAGGTATACATCACCCATCTTGAGTCGTCAGATACATGATACAGAATTCAAATACAACTTACTAATACCACTGTCGTGTATAATACGACAAAATACAACTGTGAGTTTGAATACAATAAATATCCACTAGAGATCATACAAACTCAAAAGGAGTCCTCAATACAATTATTGTCACACTATTTAACAGAATAGTGAGGACTACTAATACTATTCTCTGGTCCATCACTCCGTTCCCCGACTCGTCCCAGCTATATTCTCATTTCCTGAAGAGAACAGTGAAAGAAAGGGTGAGCTCAACTAGCCCAGTAAGAAATATTATAACTAAGATAATGCAGAATAAATTATCATTAGCCTTCAACAGTGTTAAACTGATAAAATACAATAAGCATCAAGTTTAACTACAGCGGAACCAGCAATCCATTAAA
Source organism: Panax japonicus (assembly GCA_020205505.1). Classification (NCBI taxonomy): domain Eukaryota; kingdom Viridiplantae; phylum Streptophyta; class Magnoliopsida; order Apiales; family Araliaceae; genus Panax; species Panax japonicus. The sequence continues at coordinate 15,759,590 of CM035094.1, read as the reverse complement.
AGAGTCAAGTAGAAAATAAAATCTACTATCTTTTATGATTTAAAAGGTTTTTCATCATCGTTATAGCTGAGACTCAGCTTAATAAATATTCCACATCATCGAATCACCCCCGCACTACGGCCAAGGATATTCTTTAGTATCACGACCACAATTATTCATGCACTACGGCCAAGAATATTTGTGTATTCATTAATGGTCATGATCATGCCAACAACTGTCCATCAATGCACTACGGGCCAATGAGGATTTTTAATTTTTACATCACTTGTAATATTACGGTCATGATTACACCGAATAATCCCTGGTCATAATCATACCAAGTCCATCTATGCACTACAGGCCACAGATGACTTTCAACAAAATATAAACATGAGGATGATGACAATGATATAATCATTCAATAAAACAAGTTCAAGAATTATTTTATCCAGAAATTATTAACGTCCAAATTGTCAACACGATACTGTTTTGTGGTGTAAAATTCAAGAATGATTAGAAGAATATTTTCATGAAAGGATACTGGATGAAGCGCAAATATCAATGATATTCTACTAATTTCATGGAGTATAGAAGTTAAAGTTTTAACCAACTGAGTATAATAAAGAATGAAATAACAAAAGAAATCACCATGCATGCGATAGACCGCACAGGCAGGTTATTCCAGCAGAATAATAATAACGGAACCAGGTCAGGTGAAATTCACACCGACAGGATGTTCCAACAGAATAATAAATAACGGAACCAGGTCCGGCGTAAAACGCACAGACAGGATATTCCAACAGAATAATAAAAAATGGAACCAGGTCCGGCGTAAAACGCACAGACAGGATATTCCAACAGAATAATAAATAATGGAACCAGGTCCGGTGTAAAACACACAGACAGGATATTCCGACAGAAATATAAAGACAGGATAGTAAATGGATGTCACCAAGTATAGGGTATTCCGCGTATACCGGTTATTCCAACAGAATAACAAAGAATGGAATAACATAAGGATTTCACCAAGTATAGGGTATTCCGCGTATACCGGTTATTCCAACAGAATAACAAAGAATAGAATAAGTTCTCTTCAAGAAGAAAGAATAACACCCCTTACTTTGTTTAGGAGATTGAATACTGCAGCAGTGTAATAACCGACTACTCTTCTTCTTTCTCTCTTATTCTCTCTATACTTTCTCTCTCTATAGCTTGAGCGAATTCGTGAAAAATAATGAAGCCCTAGGCCTCTATTTATAGAAGATTTCTAGCTTAGCACTTGCCATGTGAAAAGGAAAGTGGCTTGACGACTGGTGATGTGAAAAGAAAAGTGGTTTGACGCCTGTAATGTGAAACGGCAAGTGGTTCGACGCCTGTAATATGAAACGGCAAGTGGTTTGACGTCTGGTAAAGGTAATTACTATTTACGAAGGTAATTACTATTGACGAAGGTAATTACTATTTACGAAGGTAATTACTATTGACGAGGGTAATTACTATTTATGAAAATAATTACTATTTACGAAAATAATTACTATTTACGAAGGTAATTACTATTTACGAAGGTAATTACTATTTACGAAAGTAATTACTATTTATGAAAGAGACTCTTAGATGATGACATATGGCCCCCCATAAATAATTAAACTTACCACAAACGTCTAATAATAGACTCTTTATATACATCAAGGATTGAATAAAAATTACCAGAAATCATTTTATTTTATTTTTAATCAACACATATTTAATCTTTCAACAATTATTAATCATTTATAACTTGTCGTCTCAATTATTGTTTAGATAATATAATATATTATACAGATGATACTGTGACAATAATTGAATCAATAATATAAGAGATATGATGCAGCAATTACTGTAGCAATAATTGAGTATAGCTAAGTGACTTCTCACGTAAGCATCAATAATCAATACCGTGTGCTACTATACAACAACGCGTATTACTGTACTTTTACTACCGAGTAGTTCAACAGTTTTAACGGTAACACCTCCGCCGTTATTTTATAGAAAGATAATTTTGTCGTTTTCTAACTACGACAATACTTCCGTTGTGGGGTCCACCAATGATTGTGCCGTCGTACGAATATTCCCCGACAAAAAGAATATTCCCCGACCAAACGAATATTTTATTACAACTTGCGTACTTTGCAAAATTTATAAATATTACCCACAACTATATATTTTATCAAATTTATTCCATAATATTCAAAAATAATAATTATGAAAATTCATCTTTATTTATAAAAACTGGGGTCTTACAACAGTGGTATTAGTAAGTTGTATTTGAATTCTGTACCATGTATCTGACAACTCAAGATGGGTGATGTATACCTAATTTTGGGGGCGTCACAATCAGTTTCATAATATTACATCGTATATGATTTCTACAAAATTACAGAGTTTGGGTTTTGGCCATATGGCCTTATACGTGATATTTTATGTGTGGATCATATATTATCCCTAAAATTTATACTCGTATATTATTATGCATGTTAATATGAAGAGACCAAACTTTAATTGAACGGATTCGGTGTTATAACGAATCCGTAGTGTTGAAATTATGTTTTATGTTCAAAACCTTCAATAACATCAAGAACAGTGGAAGTAAATGTGTTGATTTTTCAAAGTATGTGTTGTAACTTGTTAAAAATCATGCTAGATGGGTTAAGTAATGATTATATATGTATTACAATGATTGAGTAAGTCTAAATTCGTGTAACAATAACTAATTGAAAGTTATGGTCATATTCATGTATAATTTTACCTGTGATTGATTTTTGGCCTAATTTGGCCTTGTTATGTTCGCGAACTGCAGAACTGCAGAAATTACAGAAAATGAGTCTGGGTAACCCCGCCCCCGGCAGGCGTTACCAAACTAAATTACCCCACCCCGAAGGTCAAAAAAAATAAAATAATAAAATAAAAAATATATAAATAAATAAATAATAAAATAAAATAAAAATAAATATTTGACAAAAATTATTATTAAAATATTTATAAAATAAATTAAATATTTTAATTGAGATATTTATGGAATAAAATAAATATTCGATAAAAATTATTATTAAAATATTTATAAAATAAATTAAATATTTTATTTGAGATATTTATGGAATAAAATAAATATTCGATGAAAATTATTATTAAAATATTTATAAAATAAAGTAAATATTTTAATTGAGATATTATGGAATAAAATAAATATTCGATGGAAATTATTATGAAATAATTTATTCGAGTGTAATAATAGTAAGAGAATGAAAATATTCTAATTTAATTAAGTAATTAAATTAGAAGGATAATGATTTGTTAAATAAAGTGGAGTTTATATTAAATAATTAAGTGAAAATGTAATTAATGAATGTCGTGAATACATATGGTATGTGTGTAGGATTTGTGGTGAACGGAAGTAGTAATCATTTAGCCTACGCACGAGGCAAGTTTCCTAACCCTACTTGTCATTATTGTTCAAGTTATTAGTTACCTCGAGTAAATTATCGTTACTATTATTCAAGTTCAATTGTTATATTAAAGATTTATTATCTTTTCAAAACATGATTCAGTTATACAATAATTGTTCTATTGTATACTTCTTGAGATTATTATTCAAATCGAATATCATTATTATTGAACCTTAATAGACTAGTGAACTTTATTGATTCAACTAGTACTTAGTTGATGAACGTTCTAAATTTCAGAACTCTTATTGAATTATCCAAATCAAACTTCCTTTGGTGCGGACTTGAATATCAAACTGAGATGAACAATCCTGCAAAAGGGTTTACTTATGTGTTAGCGTTAAGATATTGTGCACAGTATGGTACTAAGGACTGATCCCCCTAAGTACGAAAAGAAAGATCCATAGTCTTATGACTGTTAAAGGTTTTAAGTATAACCATTGATAACCTAGGACATAGTTCAATGTCTTATGACCCTCAGAATTCTTTTGATTCTTGTTATTCATTCTTGATTCAAAAGTTGAGCTTTTATTCAAAAGTCTTTGATTTACTCGCATGTTATTATACTGTTATTTCATTATTATACTTGTGGGCAATAGTGCTCACTCTTGTTTAATAATAACATTGCAGTTAAGAACGAAAGAACTGATTAACCTTCCACTAGTAAAGGCAAGGGTAAAGTTAGCAAGTGATGAAGACTTATTGTTTATTTGATGATATTTGTACAGTGAACACCAAATCCCGTGGAATTGAAGTACCCAGATTTGGGGGTGTCACAGGTTTGACGCCTGTAATGTGAAACGACAATTGGTTCGACTCCTGTAATATGAAACGATAAGTGGTTTGACGTATGGTAATGGTAATTACTATTGGTGAAAGAGACTCTTTAGATGATGACATATGGGCCCCCATAGAATAACCAAATTTACCACAAACGTCTCATAATAGACTCTTTATATACATCAAGGATTGAATAAATATTACCACAATTCATTTTATTTTTAATCAACGCATATTTAATCTTTCAACAATTATTAATCATTAATATTATAACTTGTCGTCTCAATTATTGATTTAATAATATAATATATTATTTAGATGATACTGTGACAATAATTGAATCAATAATATAAGAGATATGATGCAGTAATTACTGTAGCAATAATTGAGTATAACTGAGTGACTTCTCACGTAAGCATCAATAATCAATACCGTGTGTTACTATGCAACCACACGTATTACTGTACTTTTACTACCAGGTAGTTCAACAGTTTTAACGGTAACACCTCCGCCGTTATTTTTATAGAAAGATAATTTTGTCATTTTCTAACTACGACAATACTTCCGTTGTGGGGTCCATCAATGATTGTGCCGTCGTACGAATATTCTCTGACAAAAAGAATATTCCCCGACCAATCGAATATTATATAACCACTTGCTTACTTTGCAAAATTTATAAATATTACCAACAACTATAACATTATATCAAATCAACACCATAATATTCAAAAATATAATTCGAGAAAATTATTCTTTATTCATAAAAGTTGGGGTCTTACATATAATTTAATTTTTGAGGTCAAACGACGGCATATTAAAATTTAAATTGATGTTAATTTATTTAATTTTAGTTGATACAATTATTATAATTCTATAGTATATAACAAAAACTATTAAGTACAAAATTTATTTCATTCTAAATTTTTATGAGTCATACCAATTTTGAAATTTAATATACTGTCGTTTGACCTCAAAAACCAAATTGTATCTCTAATTTTGGAACGGATATAGTATAATATAATTTTTCTTTAACAATTTAAGTTCAGATTTATAAATGATGTTTGGGTTAAATGTGTTTATACGAAAAACATTATTATCCAAAATCTATACTTGCTAAAAGCATTTTTAAAGGGTAACAAATACTAAAATATTTTCATGTTTAATTTTAAAATATTTGTAGCCTACCCGCTCAGCCAAACAAACTATGAGAGAGAATAATACAACCACATTAAAAATTTCTCAATTACAATATTAATCACACCCTATAATAGTGAGAATATAATTTTAAAACACTCACAACAACCATTACGAATAATTACATAATCTCTACTAAATAAAAAATAAAAATAAAAAATAGATTTGAATTCCGATGAAAACTTGAGATGAACTGTACCAAAAAAATGCCTTCTTCAATTAAAAAAAAGTACAAAAGTTATCTTAATTTTAATTAAGTTTTAAGTATAAAATTCACATAACTTGGTAAAATAACGAGTCAAGAGGAGGTCTTATTCAAATTAATTTGATTGGTCATTTCAACGGTAATTTGGATATCAACTTATATATATATATATATATATATATATATATATATATATGGGTATTAATCCACAACAAGCATTTGTTGTGACAAACTAATTTCTTCCCTGCCGCTACAGGCAGTAGCGGCAGTGTTTAGCCTAATTTTCCTCTCCCTGCCGCTACAGGCTGTAGCGGAAGTCGTGCTAATTTATCTTGCTGCCCTTGTTGCTCCCTTGCTTTTATTTCTCCCCTACCGCATGAGCTAGTAGCGGCAGTCTCACATAATATTATTATTATTATTATTATTAACAGGTCTAATAATAAAAATAAAAATATTAATATATATATATATATCAGGTCCGGACTTTCGGACTGGACCAAAATTCGGACTTTTTTTTGTCTTTTTTTAAAACAACTAAAAAAATAAAAAAAAAATTATGGAACTTGAATTTTTACATAATACAGTATTTTGGGTGTGATTTGGATACATATAACAAAACCATGTATGTACAGTCTCTGCAGACTGTACATATATATTTTTTGGTATAGGTATCCAAATCACACTCAAAACATTGTATTATGAAAAAATTTCAGTTCCATAAAATATTAAATATATTTTTTTAGTTGTTTTAAAAAAAAAATTAATCCGTTTTTTATCAAGTCAGGACTCAAAAAAAAATCATAAAAAATATTAATTTTATTATAAAAATTTATAATTAAATTATTTTGATAAACAAAAATACCAAGCTTGTAACTTGGTAAAAGTCCAACCTGATATCACAACTCTTAATTAGAACCCTTTTGTAAGACTTTATTTGGTTCACAACAAATCAAAAAAAGGGAATTTCATACCCAATTAAAAACAATGATTTCACCAAATACCAATCTTAGCCCAAAATAAAACTCTCCCTGTGTTTCATAAAGTAATATTGTAAATGTTCTTTCCCTTAAACAAAGGGTTTCATTTATTTTAACAAATACTACGTTTTGGAACAGAACAATTTGATTTGCACCGCACGAATAATTGTTAGTATTGGAAATTCCAAATTGGGGTAGAAATAGTAGATCTATAAGAAAATAAAATAAAATACTAAATTGATTTTTTGCATAAAATAAATAGAAAAATCGAAGCCGTCTGCAAATTTCGTGAACTGAATGCGACCAAAAAGCCGACGCCTTGGCCCCTTTCTTTCTTTCTTTCTTTCTTTCTCTCTCTCTATCTCAAATTCTCTCTCCAGCCTACAAATATGGGGATGCTTATCAATTTTTCTTCCAATTTCCTCTTCTTCTTCTACCATACTTCTGACTTTTATCACCATAAATTTGTTTTGCTTTGAATTAATCACACCCAGGATTGACCCTCCTCTTTGATAATTACAAGAACAGGAATCTTGTTTGGTTGGAGATTTATTGCTGTTTCTCAGATAGTGCTCATTGTCAATAGTTTGATCCATTGATTTTTAGCTAGAATTTGGTGGGTTTTTTTTCCTTTTGCATCTTTTGTATTTATGTTTGTGTGTTTGTATTTGATTTGAGGATTTTATCGAAGACACCACAATGTATTATGGTTTTAATCTCTTTTTGTTATTTTCTTGATTTTATTATCCTCTTCTCTTTTCTGTGTTTATGTTGCATTTATATGTTATTTGGTATCTGGGTTTTGGAATTCGATATTTATTTAGATTATAATATTGGTCAAGATAAGGTTCTGACCATGGATTTCATGGGTTCTGAATGTTTCCATTGTAATCTCAGTGCTTCATGTGTTAAAGTTAACGTGTTAAATATAGTTCAAGATCTTGAAGTTGGGTTTTGTTATGTATCTTACCTCATCATATGTGTTGTTCAGGAATATTGAATTGGAGGATCTCTTGTATCAATGGTGAGTTCAAGCTATTAATTCTTGAGGATTTTTTTGTTATAAAAGAAATTATTTTTGAAGTGTAACTGGAAATAGATTGATGAAATTGATGCCCTTATTGTGATCTAACTGGCCTTGGGCTTTGGTTATTAGGGTGAAGCTCCTGCCTTCTTGATTGATGATCTGCAGGAGGTTTTCTCAAATAATATTGATCTGAAATCTAAAGGCTACCAAACAGCTACAGCTATTGGGAGTAAAACAGTATGATGATCCAATTCATTGCTCTTGTTTATATCCTGTAGAGGACTTTCTTCTTTGCTACTAAACTAAGACTAGTGTCCTCATTATTGGAATTTTTCTTCTATGCTTTAATCAGTATGCGATTGGTGGTACTGATGATGAAGTAATAACATTTGGGGTCCGTGTTTTCGACAAACTTAAGAGTGAATGGTGAGTTTATATTCTAATCGTAAAGCTGCTGCCAGCATAATTCACTTTGTTACAGGGTTTACCAACCTCTTTATATATATATATATATATATATATATATATATATATATATATATATATATTTTAGGGTGATTCCTACTGTTCTGGGAACAAAACCCAAGCCATTTAAGGGACATTCAGCTGTGCTTTTGAATGAAGACCGGATTTTGGTTGTGAAGGAGAATTCTAACATTGATGACTGCATCTGGTTTCTAGAGGTTGGTGTCTAATCATATGGAACTTTAGACAAAGCTTATCAGAACTTTGTTTGTTTTTAAAATAGCATTGAAGGCATAGACTTAATATTGGATCTAGAGGGGAACAAATTTATGTGTGTGTTTTTTTCACTTCTAAAGTGATCTTTAAAGTTGTCTATTTGATTCTTCAGTATTGACTTGCATTTAGTTTGCCTCTTATGTTAAAACCTTAATTTTTATATTTTTGCTGGAAGGTGGACATACCATTTATTCGAGAACAGAAAAAGAATTTTGAAACTGAGGTGGTTGCTTGGAGTAGAGGAGTTATAGGTGATGCTGAAAAGCCCATTGTAATCAGTGGTCCTTCTGGAGTGGGCAAAGGCACATTGATATCTAAACTGATGACAGACTTTCCAACCATGTTTGGGTTCTCGGTGAGCCACACAACCCGTGCTCCAAGGGAGAAGGAGAAGAATGGAATCCATTATCATTTCACTGAACGCAGAGTTATGGAGCAGGAGATAAAGGACGGGAAGTTCCTTGAGTTTGCTTCTGTTCATGGGAATCTTTATGGAACCAGTATAGAAGCCGTTGATGTGGTTGCAGATGCAGGAAAGGTATATATAGTTAACACCTTTTCTGTTTTATTTCTATGATCCTATGTCATCGTTCAAAAGAATCAATTTGAAAATAACCCTCAGCAATGTTGTCATCAGTGGGAACTAGGTGCTTAGTCTTTGAATAATCCAAATTATTCTGTTGGACATATCTAAAAAAAGCATTGTCGGTGCTAGTCCGTGTCATGGGTCAGTGGTCTGAGTGCAAAATCTGTTCCTTGCATAAAAAGGATTAAGGATTAATGAATACTGGTTCAAATACTTGGGGATCAAAGGATGAATATAAGTGATTTCTCTTTGAAATGACAATGACATGGACTTAAAAATGGGCTAAAGAATGTATGACCAGGTTAAGACTAGACTATGAGCTGGTGGTTGTCTAGGCAACAGATCTAATATTAATGTTTCTTTTCCCTTCACCAAAAGGGTGGCCTTTTCTTTGGTCATTTGGGTTTGAATGTTTCATGTATTGTTATGTTTGTGGGACTCATCAACAAAATATGCTACGTATATCAAATTGGTTCTTCATTATGTAAACTTAAAGTAGTCTATGTTATTTGATGTAGAGATGCATCCTTGACATTGATGTTCAAGGGGCAAGGTCCGTGAGGGCTAGTTCTCTTGAAGCAATTTTCATCTTTGTCTGCCCTCCCTCATTTGAGGAGCTTGAGAAGCGCCTTCGTGCAAGGTGAACTGAGTTAAAGCTAGAAACTTCTAGTGATCTCGCTTTTGCATGCCTCCTCCTAGTAATAATTCAGGTTTTCAATATGTGCACAGGGGGACTGAGACAGAGGAACAGATCCAAAAGCGACTCCGAAATGCCAAGGCAGAGCTCGAACAAGGGAAACAGCCTGGCCTCTTTGATCATCTGTTGGTAAATGATAACCTCGACACTTGCTACGAGAGTCTTAAGGTAATTGATTCTTGCTCCCTGGAATAGCACGGATGATCTGAAGTTGCATCTCTCAGTACCTTTTTAAGTGATTTAAATTTATTTCTCATTTGATTCAGAAACTCTTGGGTCTTGATGAAGTCGTGAACGTGACCCATAAAACTTGTAAGTGGTCTCTCAAGAATCTAAATCATCAAGTTGTGAACGTGACCTTTGGTCTTTTTTAATTATTCATATATTTATATAAATCTAAATATATGATGGATCTTTTGAATGTTGATGCAGCACCGAAAGTGGCCAATTTGCCTGTGGACTATTCAGTATCAAAAGTAGATCAGAAGATTCTGATATCATTCACTAGTGGACAAATGGGAAAAGCCTCCCAGAACTTGTAAGTTCTTTACTGCTATCACTTGCGACTGTGAATACATAAAGTTTTATTAAAAATAAAATAAAAAATCTGACTTGTTGATCCTTAATTTTGCAGGATTGTACTGGATTTATCATCAATCAAAGGAGGGGCACCAGCACGGACAAGAGGCCTTGATATATATCCGGTCAAAGAACTAAGCTAATGTCTTCATTTCCCACTCCCCCGCCTTGAAAACTAACCTAGTTAATTCTTTTTCATTTTTATCATCTGTTTTTTCTTTGTCATTTTTGGGGTGAGGCTAAAAATATGATATTTAATCATATAGCAGTTTAATTTTGTCTGTTGTCATCAGTCTTTATTTTACATGGGATAGTTTAAGGTAAAATGTAATTTATCACATGTGGTATATTGGTTTTTGCACTTGGGACATGTTTGATAACAACTTAATAGGTCTGGATAACTTCAAATCGGCAAGTCATTAAGACTGTTTGTTTAGATTTTTTAGGGTCTGCATGGGTTTTCATAAATTTGACCCATAAAACCGAAATTTTCTGGCTGATTCGAAAAGTTGCAACACTGAATGGCTGTGAAGGAGCAATGGATAAAGTTTAGAATTTGTAGAACTTAATGAAAAAAAGTTTATTAGTTGGGGAGACCGAGGGAAAGACAAGCCCCATAAGCCGAAGAACTATCATAAAGTATAGTAATGCTTCCTCCGTTTTATGAAAGTAATTAAATTTTGTATTTATGGTAATTGATTTGTATTGTTATGAAAATTCCGATAATTTTTCTGGTCGGAAATTATAAAAGGGTTAGTTATTAAGTAACGGGATGAGAATTATTGAAGCTGGGGGATATCAAGTACAAAAAAAATGTATATGATCCTCCTGTAAACATCACAGCACAGGCTTCTTCGGTTGGTGCTGATGGGGGTCGGGGTGGGACCACACCCAACATGAGGAAGGTATTAGAGCTAGCTTTATAATTAGCTGAGCTTTCTTAATTTGATCATCAATACAATACTTACTGCAGCTTGAAAGTTGAGTCTCAGTGTCTTCTTACATATATAGTTTTGGTATTGGAGATTTGATCAGGCCCCACATCACATGCACTATAACTATATATATTTTTTTCATTTTCATGGCATATAGCTAATAGGTAGCAAGTACTCCATAAATTAATAAATAATGTTTCATATATAATCTTTGCATGTTTCCGTCCCGTCCTTACTCAACTCACTAATCTTGCATCTTCATCTACTTGACTCCTCCACCAGGAGGCAGGAGGACCACCACCAAGTTTTTTCATCTCCCACTGAACCATGCATGTGGCTCTCACTTTTTTCTTTTGGAAAGTACCCAGGCCAAAAATATAATTCAACAAGGCACAGACAGACAGACCCAGACCCAGACCCAGACCCAGACCCAGACCCACATGTAATTCTACAACTTGATGATGTACCTTTCTTAATTTTCTCTCAATCTCCGAGCCCAAAACTTAACTTCATTTTTACTCCTTTGTTTTGTTTCATTAACTAAGAAAATAGAATAGGGTCAACAATAAATTATATAATCTCACTCAATTTCTTATGTTTTTGTTTGTTTAGTTGGTTTCAGCATTTAAAATGACTCATTTCTTTGGAGATTTATTCAAATTTAACTATGGAATCCAATAAGTTTTATAACTATGGACTATGCTTTGTGCTTTTCTACTTATTATGAACACCGAATTAGGATTCTAAATAGATATTCTATTTCGGGTACAGATTTAAAATATGTTAAAATGTAATGTATGAAAGAAAAATGATGATGAAAAATATACAAAAAACGGAGAGTTTCCATCTCTCTTCCACAAGGGTCTCTTATCACCAGATAGGCAGTTATAAACATCGACTATGGCATTTCGGGTCACACGCATATATAATAAGTAATAATATATGATATATATATATACTATATTGACCCATAATACTTTTTTAATCACAACTGTTCATAAGTAAATAATTTATTATTTATTTTTAAAAATAATATAAATTAGATTATTATTTAGTTTAAAATATTATAGAGAGAGATACATATATTGAGAGGATATGAGTCATATGTGGTTAAAATTTGATTGACAAAATTATAAAATTTTAATTTGATCCCATATAATAGAAAATTTATAAAATTTTAGTGGGATCAATTTATATATAATACTTAAATTTTTTAAAATTTACCTTACATTATTATTATTACATTATTATTATTATTATTATTATTTTGACAAAATTATAAATTTTTAATTTGACCCCATATAATAGAAAATTTATAAAATTTTAGTAGGGTCAATTTATATATAATACTTAAATTTTTTAAAATTTACCTTAAATTATTATTATTATTATTATTATTATTATTTTGAACCAACTAAATTTATGCAGGGACAATTATCATGGTTATTCATATAAAAATATTTTTATAATTTATATAATTTTTTAAAAAAATTTAAATTTTATTAAAAATTATTATTACTATTATTTTTGTTATTATTATTTAAATATTATTATTATTATTATTTTGAAATTATTGTTACTATTATTTAAAGATAATAAATTTTACTACTCCATTTTGTTTAAAGATAACAGAGAAGTGATATGGCAACACTCCGCTCCACGTCAGCAAAAAAAAAAGAGCCAATATGTACAGTCAGCATTCCATCTGTTTTTTTCGACAGAAATCATAAGTAATGACCATTTGGTAATTATTTTAATTACGCGATTGTAACAAAAAAAGTTTCGATAACCACAATAAAAATTGGACCCTAGTACAGTGACCAAAGAGTCAATTATCCCTCTATATATATATATGCAACTTTGGATCTGCATGTCTATGGACTATGCCAAGTGTTTTTCTATTTATTATGGACGTCAAATTAGGATTCTCTCCATTTCAAATAAAATTGAGACTATTTCAGGTTCTAAATTTAAAATGTGTTAAAATATGATGTTATGATAATGTAAGAGAGAGTTATGATGAGAAATATACAAAAAGAACAGAGAGTCTCGATCTCTCTATTGCACAAGGGTCTCTTATCAGCATATAGGCAGATATAAACATCGAGTATGTTCAGTTCTCCCTATCACAGAAATCTTGACCTTTCAAGAAAAAACAAACTTAGGATGTTGGCCAGACCCAACAAAGGGTAGTGTAACGCTCCACGATTCATAAGCTGCGGTCCATGATCATGCAAATAGTCTAAAATTCATGAGAATGCATCACTGTTTAACAACTTGGTTGTATCATGTATGTTGAATCAGCATACACAACAATAATTTTCTTGTGGAAATAGCTAGGAATCAAACTCTGCTTTCTTAAAGGCTATTATTATCTTGTGTGTTTCACCAGTTTATTAATTAATCAAACCAATTTTCCAAAACCTACATAGATGGCCCACATAATTTGTAAAAGGCTTTCTCCTTCAACCCAAACAGGCAAATAAGTTGGGAGTAATTACAAAGTTTACATACTGCAAACTAAGAACAACTAGTAAGTCATGGGAAAATCATTCCTAAAACAAAAACATATCAAGTTCAGACAGATATCACACAATTCATTACGCGGCAATGGCTCATATACACCCATATTTGTTTTTCGAGGGGAAAATGGCATATTGACCATTTAAATCTACAAGTATGGGCCTAAAGAAAATACTAAAACCGTGCATTTCTAGTTGCTTTCTTACATACCTACATGGCACTTCAACTTCACAGTTAGCCTCACTATCAACAAGGGTTTAATTCAAGGGGGAACTAACAAATAAAACAAATGAATTGTATTTCTGTTGGACCTTATGGTTCTGGATCAGATTCCAGTAGCTCTTCTTCCCCTGGTGGACTTCGACGAGCAAATGGAGGTGGAGGAGGATCAACAGATAATACACCCTCTAACACCTTCACTACCTCTCCCATTGAAGGCCTCATTCGCTCATCGACTTGCAAACACCAAAATGCAAGTCTCAATGTGCGCTCTAACTCATTTGAATCCACCCCACCTTTAATTCTTTTATCAACTACTCTATTAGACTGAGACTCCAACCAGTTTTCGTAAGCCAACTCAATATTATCACCATTTTGGAGTCCACTTATTAAGGCTATTACCATCTTCCCGAAATCTTTAACATCCATCTCTGCACATCCACCATTAGTGGAAGACTCAACACTCCCCAACCCATACTCTGCCACTTTGGCTTCTAAGGAATCATCCAAAACCACAGTTTCGCAATTCAAATTTCCATGACTAACAAATTCTCTACACCCTGCGTGCAAGTAGAAAATGGCCCTTGCCACGGTTAAGCAGATCTCCATCCTCTTTCTCCATGTCAGTCTAGTGCACATCTTAGGATCTTCTAAACACTTCCTTAGGGTGCCATTCTTGGAGAACTCTGAGACCAAATATCTACGACCTGACTCGCAGCAATAGCCCTCCAGCTTCACAAGGTTTTTGTGATGAATGCTTCCTAGTTTTGAAGCTGCACTCCGAAACTTTCTTTCATCTAAAGTTGCATTCAGGGCATTGACTGCAACTAGCTGCTTGTTTGGGAGCATCCCTTTAAACATCTTTGGTCTTATTTGGTACTTGAAATTCTCGGTAAGGTCCTTGATTTCAGGATAGGATAACATGGTAAAACTTTTAGGATACGGGCCTGCGTAAGATGAAGCAGCTTTAGGCCTAAATGAGCTTCTTCTGAAAAAGAAGTAAAAGCTGATTCCTAACTGAAATACAAAGAATGTGACAAATGTTCCTGCGGTTGCTCCAATCAGACAAGGACTGCAAAGCTTGTGTGATTGTTTTGGTGGAGAATATTGTGCAGAGGATGGTGGAGATTTGGGGATTGTGGGAAAGACAGCAATCGGTTCTGAACATCTTTTGACAAATGAAATAGAATTTTCAGCGGGGTTTGAGTGACCACTGATGTATTGGGTTTGCGTCATTCGGCATTGTCCAGTCCCATCATTTGTGAAGGTAGCAGCGGTGCAGAGTGGGTCTTCCTGACATAAGATTTTGCATTGCAGTGAACTTGCGTGCAAGATTGTTTCATTAGGTGGATAAATACCATAGAGGAAGGTGTGCTCATAGGTAACCATGGAGGAACCAGAATGACAATTCTGTCCATATGGAGCCATACATTTTGAATTAGGGTCGCTTGTCAGTGTAAATGGACAGTTGCAAACTGCGGAGCCAGATGAGTTGAATATACATAAGCCATAGAGACCACAAGTTGCGAAGACATTGCACTGATTCTCAATGGCTTGCCAAACTGATCTCCATGATTTTGAAGCTTCTGTCCATGAATATAACCGAAGGTTTCCATCTACATCCAGCCTAAGAATCCGATATTTTACATCTGATTCATTGTGATCTTCTCCAAACACTGACCAAACTGATTTGGATCTTTGGTCAAGAAGTTGAAGGGTTCCATCAGAGCTAAGTAAAGTTCGGAGAATTGATTGAGATTGGCTTCCACTAGTCCAATAAACGACATTGCTTTCCCACTTGAGTTGCAAATGCCCCAAACTATCCATACGAAGACTGTAATAACTTGACACAGAATTCCTGCTAGCAGCTCTAAGCATTTGGAAAGAGGATAAATTCTGGCCGGGGAGAAGCGTGTCTGATGGAGTGTCAAAGCTTTGCCAAGAAATATCTTTGTGTCCATTCAGCAGGACAAGATTGCCATTGTCAAGAAGAGCAGCTGAAGTAACAGATAAGTTAGCAGTTTTGCTAGCCCAAGCAATGGCTCCAACTGCAGAATCAAACAAAACCAGTTCTCCATTTTGGGTAAGCTCAAAATACGAATTGTCTCCAACTGTGAGGTCAGCCCCAGCAACCCAAACCACTAGCTGTTTACTAGAGGGGATAGAGCGCGAATTGAAACGGATACCAACGCTGTGTTTATCGGAGCGACTAAAGAACCCAACTGCAAAATCCCCATTGGAGGAAACCCAATAGTTGTTTTCCAAAACAGAAATTCTTGAACCCAATTTAATTTGTGAAACGACAACTGGAAAAAGCAAGAACTCAAGAAAGATACAGATCATGAATGATAACCCCTCTTTCTCAAACATTTCTGATATGCTTAGAGATGCAAAAAAGATCACAAATAATAGTGGTTACTTCTGGCCTTTGCATTATTCAAATCCCATTTCCATAATAAGTAGGTGTAATCAGGCCGCCACTGTCAAGATTTTACAAAGGAATCAAATCAATAGAGGCTTACAAAGTACAATATAAAAAAAGACGGTGACAACTTCTAATATTGGTAAATTAGTAGCCAAATTAAAGCAACTGAACCACATTATCAAAAGAATAGGTATAAATAGTTTTAAAAAATCAAGCTAAAGTTCTTTGAGCCAACCTCAAAAGCAAAGAAAATTCAAAAAGAGCATAATGTATATATCAAATGTTTGTTAATTCAATGTCAGAAAGTAACTTTCCGATTTTGGTACCTGAAATGACGTTAAAAACAGCTGCCTACAAATTCAAGACGCCGGAGTTGAATTCCGCTACACGGGCAGTGCCGGAAAATAGCTCTGCTTCACATTTAGGCCTATAATTAAATTGCCATGTGAGCAATTAAAGAAATGACGATAGAATTAAACGGCATACGACTTAAACACTTCTGTGCTGGACCACAACAAAATTAACTGTTCAGAGATAATATATACATATAGATCGAGTCATAAATAAAGACTTTGGCACAAATGGGCCCCAATTTAGGCACAAAAGATGAGCACTCGAGTATATACCATCACTTTCAGACCTTGAAAAGTGATTGTGTTAGCCTGTTAGGCGATGGATTAACAAGCAGCAATAGTTTCACGGTTCAAAAATAATTACATATATACAAAGATATCGGAAAAAAAATAAACAAATACATGCATATTGCGTACAGATATATAATAAAAGCCACTTGGAGAATTTTTTTTAGTATAATCATTAGATGGGTACGAGATTAAAGAAGAAAAAAGGAGAACTCAAGATTGAGAGAGTAAAAAGATCACTAAAAATGTAACCTTTTTGAAGATGAAAGAAGGTAGGATACTATGTTGAAAAGCTCAAATCTATGGACTATGGTCAATGAAAAAGATTTGACTCACAAAAAATGATGGAATGACTGAGCACATTCTTTTGTTAAATGCATTGTTCCCGTGGATGCTTACGGAGGTCGGCGGAGAGAAAAGTTTCCGGTGAGGATTGTGAAGTGTGAATGAGAAGAGAGAAGAGGCTGAAAATGGGGTTTGGTCAGAACAGGATTGCGGCCTTGTGGACTCCTGGACTTTTAGTGATGGCTGCTTTTATTTCAAGTCCAAAAAATGGAAGATATTATTAGTAAATGTTTTTTTTAGGAAGTTACTATTTTCTTTTATTGTTTAGGTAATTTTATTGTGTATTCTCACATTTTATTTTATTTTTGACGAGACGGCAGAATTTCATTAATAGAGAACCGAATTAACATAATGGTAAGGTTAAAGAATAACTTTTTTTACCCAACAGTAAATTCCATGACAAAAAGCCCAAGAAAACGTCAAGAAAATGAAAAATAAAAAATATGGCACAAATTCTTGTCGAGCAAATTACCAAAACTCGAGGGGTAAAATTGGATCTCCTTTTAAAGGGGAATTTTAGTTAATTGACTAATATAGGGTTGACATGTAGACGGGAAATGATCTTTCTGCTGTCAATATTTTATTAGTACCAACTTATCATAAAGTTAAGTAACCGAATCCCTTGTAAAGAGTTATACTGCTATGAGGGAATCCAATTTACAACCTAGAGCAGTACCAATAAATAACAAAAGTGAACAAATATGCCCCCGAAAATCAAGTTTAATATTATAATTTGTTGTTTATCATGTTTTTATTACTCGTATTAATATTTTATTTTAAAAATAAATATAAAATAAAAATAATTTTTATTATTAGTTAAAAATATAATATACTAACTAATGTTATTAGAATCATGACAATAAGAATGAATAAGAATAATAATATTCAACATAAGTATTTTATTAATGAAATATTATAATTCTAATATCGGTTGGTTATACATTGACAGTATAATATTTTTAATTATTTAGTATTATAAAGTTTGTAAATGTAAGAGTTTTAACTAATAAATTCTAGATCCTTTAAATACAAAAATATCCCTTTAAAGCTGACGAATTAGTCCATTAAATTTGAACTCAAATTCTGCTATACTAGTAATTCATCGGTAACTTAATATAAATTGTTTTAAAATTATACATAAATATTAAAAAAAATAATTATATAATATTAATTATATATATAGTCCTTATATTAAAAAAATAGTGTTATTTATTGGATAAAAAATTATGAGAGAATTAAAATTATATTTAATAATTAGAATAATATTAAAAATTAAACAATTAATACTTAGTTAAAATTTTAAATAATTTATATTAAAAAATAAAAAAAATTCAAAACGAAGGAGTATAAAGGGGAAATAAAATATGATGATCAAATGAGCTGCTAAATAAATTGAGAGATTTGTTTAAGTTGACTTAATTATTTTCTTGAAAGTTGGGCCCTTGAAATATCTCTGTCAGCTTTAGGACAAGAGATTGGACTTTTGAGAATGTCGGATGAATATGAGCCAGAAAATTAAGTATGCTATGGATATCTTGGATTAAGAGTAGTAGGAGTATTATTTATACATTTATTTACGTAATTAATAATTAAAAAATTAATATATATATATAATACAGTAGTAAAACATCATTCTCACCACCAATCTACGAAGAAATTATTGGATTCAGAAAATAGATTGAAATATCTTGACCACATTTACCTTGGATTCCAGTAAACACTGTAATTTCCGATAAATCCAACAAACTAGCTGGCTACCTAGTGATCTGTACTTGCTCATGCCTGCCTATACACACACACATCTATCTAATAAAATACAAATGATTTTGAATTTCCCGCTCACTTAATAAATCATCTGGGCCGTCCAAAGTTTGGGATAAATCCCACCGTTCATACATCTATCTAATAAAATACATCTATCTATCTAATAATCTAATAATAATTTAATAAAATACAAATGACTTTAAATTTTCTGCTCACTCAATAAGTTATTTTGATCGTTCAAAATTTGAGATAAATTATATTGTCGATACAGTGCCGGAGGCACGGGACCGAGCTAGTCTATCTAATAAAATACAAATAATTTTGAATTTCCCGCTCATTCAATAAATCATCTGGGCCGTCCAAAGTTTGAGATAAATCCCACCGTCCATACATCTATCTAATAAAATACATCTATCTATCTAATTTATCTAATAATGATTTTGAATTTCCCGCTCACTTAATAAATCATCTGGACCGTTCTAATTTTGAGATAAATCTCACTGTCTATACAGTGCCGGAGGCACGGGACCCAGCTAGTATATATATATAGCACATGATTTTAGACTAATGGAGAACATTAAAAAAAGGCGTACTATCTGAAGAGTTTTCGAGCCATGAGCAAGGACATTAGAAATCGAGGGGCCGTCCGGTAAATCTTATTTACCGGTACCCTCCGGTACTTTTGTTATTTTTGTTATTTTTTATTTTTTTAGCTACAATTATGAGAATAATAAAAAAAATAGAGTAAATTTGAAAAAAAAAACTGTAAAAAAATATATTTTTTATTGAAAAAACACTGTAAGTTTACAGTATTTTTTCAATAAAAAATATACTTTCTTTAACTGTTTTTTTTTCAAACTTGCTCTACTATTTTTTTATTATTATTCTCATAATTATAATTAAAAAAATAACAAAGGTACCGAACGGTACCGGTCAATAAGACAACCGGACCGCCCCCAACCCGGAAATTAGGGCCTACGTTGTCATCCGACCCACTTGCCAAAGGCATTTGGGAAATCAGAGGTTTGACTTAACCACTACTACAATATATAATGAAGAAGAAAAATACAATCATAAAAAAGAAATAATAATAAAAATAAAAATAAAAGCTAGATTAGATTGAACACACTCTAAACCTTAAAAATCTCCATTGTTAGTTATACTTGTAAGAATTTTATAGTGGCTTAAGCATTTGAGTGTGATTAATTCTATGGTCACTTCTCTCTGTGTTTCCAACAATAGAAGCTCGACTGTCAACAACATAATATTATTTGATCTTGACTAGCTAGCGATATTAAATTATTTATCTCAAAAAATATTTTAAATGATGCGTTCTCATAATATTATTTGATTGAATCTCATGTAATTGGTTACTATGTCATTTATTATTATTAATGTTATGTCATTTGAAACGTATCACTCTATATATATAACACAGCTCTCTCCAGCGAACTTATTCTTCTTTTTGTCTCAAAACCTCTTAATTTTTATTTGTTATAATGTTAAAATAAAACAAATTAGGTTATCGACAGATTAAGAAAGTTGAAGTCGAATAATATTAATTGGTACGTAATTTGTTAGAATCCATAATAGTAAGACATAATTCGAATGAGAGTAGTCTTGTTGGGATCCGGTTATTATGAAGTTTAATTTTTGGTAAGTTGGTCAATTGACCAATAGAATGTTGACACACATAGAACTTAGTCTGCGTGTCAGCACTCTATTGACCAATTGAACAATCTACCTAAAAATAAACTTCATGCTAACCACTTTCGTCTTGTTGGTAGGTAGCTAGGCAGCTAGGTAGCTTGAGTATAACTATATACAGTAACTAACTAACCAATTTGAAAGAAAGATGAGAAGTCACTCATTATATCTTTGAGATTAAGAAACTAACACAGCTACCACTTGTGCTTTTATTTTGTCCTTAAATGCAAAAGAAAAAGTGTACTAGTAGTATTTGGTACTTGGAAAATATATATTTAATATTTAATATTTAATTTGGTGGAGAGGAGACAGCCCATTTAAAATAAGATAAAAATGCAAAAGCTGTCACTCGTGGTCGTGGAGCTCGTGCATGCTTTATTAACTACTTTTTTACCCTATATGATAATTAAGACTAATTAACAAAACAAGTATATATATATATATATATATATATAGAGAGAGAGAGAGAGAGAGAGAGAGAGAGCTGTCCTGAATGATCATGCAAATGCATAGAGCAAAAAGATTCTCTTTCTATGATCTTTTCTCGGTGTTCATTATAAGAAAGGATTATTATTTACTCCTATGTTCATATTAAACGTTCTAATTTTTAAAAATTATTTTTAAGATATTTTATAATAAATATTTTATTTTTATATTTATAATTCTTTATTTTTTTCATTTATACATTCATACTTTTTTTTATTGAACTTTTGTTAGAAATTAAAAAAATGAGAAAAGATTTACATTAGAAACTGATAAACTACTATACTATTTTCCCTCTTATAACATGTCTTATATTTAATAACTCTCTATACTTTTTTTTTCTTGTCATTTTAACTTTTAGAGAATGTGTGAATAACAAAAAAATTAATTTAAAAAATTAATTAACATGGAAAAAAGTAATACTTCGTAGAAAAATGAAGAAATACTTTAATTAATAATTAATTTAAAAAGATAATTTAGGTATAAAAAATTACTAATCAACATGTGTCGAAACCAATTAGAACGTTTATTTATGGACGGAGGGAGTATATAATAATTGAGTCCGTTAGGCCGACCATTGAAACCAAATAATAGAGCCCATGCATTACCCACTTAGTTAAATAAGCAACTTTTTGCTTTAAACTCACAAGCACTATTCTCAATGAGCTGCTTTGGCCCTATTCTAATGGACCCTTGTGCAAGCTGATTCTAGAAATTTGGAGGGGTGGAGGGATTTAAGGGAAGGAGAGTGAAGGACTAAGGAGCGGAGGGAGCTTCCTTTGGGGGAGGACAAACTATAAAAATCTTTAAATTTGAAGGTTAAAATAGGAAGAAATTTTTTTGGTGAATCTTCAACCCCCTCTCCGACTTTATATTTAGACCATTTAAGAAAAAGCCAAATTAACATATATATATATATATATATATATATATATATATATATATATATATATATATATATATATATACACACACAGAAAGGATCAAGAGTAGAATTCTTAAATAGCAGAATGCCTTAAATAATATAATTTTATCAAAACGACGTAGTTTTGATAAGACGCGGTGGCATTTTTGTAAATACGCAGTGGCATGGTATTTACAAAAATACCACCGCGTCTTATCAAAACTACGTCGTTTTGATAAAATTCTATTATTTAAGAGAGTTCTACTACTTAAGAGGTCTACTTTTGATCCTGTCTGTATATATATATACCCTTATCCACTGTTTTTATTTTCGGAAGAGGGGCTAAAATAGGCAATATAATACTACTCCCTCCGTCTCATAATATATGATTTCAGTTTTTTTTTAAATTATTTATCGTTTAATATAATTTAGAAGAATTAATTATAATTTTTTTCAAAATTATCTCTCATAAAAAAATATTAAAGATGAGAAAGTATGAGATACATATGAATTTAAGGGTATAATAAAAAATTACTAATATTAGTATTTAATATTATCTAATCATTTTTTTTTAATTTTTATGCACAATTATATTATTGGGATGAGGGAGGAACACTAGTAGCTTTTAAGTATCTTTTAACAATGTTGAGAATAGTTGCAGCATCAGTTTCTAGAATAACATTCCAGAAACCCAACAAGTCAACAAAAAACCACCATTAATAATAATAATCCAAAATTTAGGGATAGAAAAATATTTTCAAATTTAAAATTAAAATAATTCATTCAGTGATAAATTCAAAAAATTAAGCGGGATCACAAACCCCACCCCACCCCACCCCACCCACGCACCACCTACCCCACCCCCACCTCTACCTCCACCCCACCCTCACCTCCACCAAAAAAATAATATTATGTGATTATGTATACACTCCACCCCACCCACCCCTACGCCCTACTCCACCCCTACCCCACCCCTACCCTCCACACACCCCACCCCACCCTACCCCCACCCACCCCCATCCCCACCCCCACTCCCACCACTCCCCAAAAAAAATAATATTAAGCGATTATGTATATACCTCCCACCCTCTACTCTTACCCCTGCCCACCCCTTATATCCGTCTCTCTATCTATAGTGTATATTAATTTTATTTTTTAAAAATTTTGTTTAAAAATCAAAACATCTTAAAATGGTTAATATGATTTTTAACCATAACCATATGGTTCCAACCCACATTATCCATATTAAAAATGGTTAATATGTTTTTAGTTCTTAAATGGTTGGTTAACCATATTTTGAAAATCAAAACCAACCCATAACCATATTTTATCAGGTCTAATCACAATCGTCTTAAAAATAAATTTAAATACACAATCTTATACAAGTCGTAACTTATCAACTTGTCGTACTTGATTGACCCAATTATGAAAATAGATGTTATGTAAATACCCATAATTTCAAACATGGGTAATTCACAGTTTTAAAAATCCTCCTAAAATTAAAATAAAAAAAAATTTAATTTGAAAGTATACATTAATCAGTAAGTTTGAAGAATTATTTTTCTTCTAATTAGTAGTATTTCTTATATAGATTATAATAACTATGATTATATTAATTAAAAATAAATAATTTTTCTAATTTATAAATTTTACAATTAACTTCAAACAAAATTAAAATGTCTTTGTTTTTTGAAACGTGACAACATTCATACAAAAGATGAATCATGGATAGTACGTTTAGTTGAATTCCTTCTAGTTGTCGACCTGCCATAATACTTTCTCCATTTTAAATTATATAAGATGTTTATTGATACTTGAAAGTCAATTTAAAAAAATTTCAAACTCAAATTAAGATGATTTATTAAAAATTATAAATAACAAATATTGGGATGAGTAAAATTTTTTTAGATAATTTATAATATTTATTATTGGATTGACTAAAATTAAAAGATCTATATCATAAATTAATTTCAAAAAATAAAAAATGATATATCTTATATTTTAAAACGAGAATATTACTCCATATAATTTAATTTAATTTTTTCAAACACAAAATAAACTAACATATCATAAAAGTTTTTGTGGGCCTGCTCCAACATGATAAGTAGGAACTTCCCATAGCCCACTCTCCAACAATATATAGCTAATGGTTATTTAAACCCATGGTATGTAAAACTATAGTCCTCTTCTTCAGGGAACAATAAGGAGCAAATCAAAAATGAACCGGTTATATCGACGATTTTTTCTGTTGCTATAACATACAGAGTCGACGAAATAACTATGATGACGGCTCGAAACGTCACCATATCTCAAAAAACTATCGCTATAATCGGTTCATCTTTAATTCATTTTTTTCGTTGGAGAAGGAGACCGTGTAAAATTAGAGGCGCAACTTAATATATAGCTAATAGTTATTTAAATCCATGGTATGTAAAACTAAGGGTGAAACTTGGGTGGGTTGAGCAGGTACCCACATAAAATTTGTTAGGTATAAGTTGGGCGGACTTAAAAGTTGGATCTATCTTTTATTGTCCAAGTATTAACCTGTAATAAAGTTTGAGTTGAACTAGTTTGAACTGACATCAATTAAAATATAACTAAAATTATAATAAACTTAGTTTGTCAAAAAATAATAGCGGGTAATCATAAATTATTGAAAGATGATAATTTATTGACTAATTTAATAATTATTTTTGAAAAAAATATAAGAACGTAATAATGGATGGGACAAGTTTTGAATTTCTCTCTCTTTATTTTTTAGGCAAAAAAAAAAGTGTTCTTACTATTTGTTTATTAGACTAGGTAACCTCTTTTTTATAAGGGTTAAGTTCAGATCACCACCTGGGGTTTGGGCTGTTTTCCACTTAACCACCTATAGTCAGTAAAGCTACATTTAAACACCCGACCTTTTGAGTTAAAGTGAAAACGTGTTTTCCGTCTTCACTCCGTTATTTGAGTTGGCTAATGACTTAATTACCCTCCATGTTTACAGGCAAGAGAGTAGATAATACAAAGCTTCCATTTTCCTTCTCAATCAAAAATCGACCTCTCTCTCTCATCACCAAGTGCTAAGATCTATAGGGAGGAGGATGAGTTGGGATATGGATTTCCACTGCCTCCATCTATGTAATCTTACAATGTGCCGCTACTATCCAATTCTTATTTCTTTTACATTTTTGAAGCTAAAAAGATGGATAAGTTCACCCATTACGAGAATTTAAGAGCTATAAGATCTGCACTTCTCCTTTTCTCTCTCTTATCTACACTAGTTTGTTGGGTATGATTTTTAAAATATTTTTTAAAAAATAAAAACTTCAGATCTGGTGCATTTAAGGAAGAAGATGGATGATGGGTTAGCAACTAGTTAACCCATAACTGATTGTGAAGAAGATGATGATGGTTTGAAACAAAATTCGGGTATGTTCTTCTGTCTTCCCCCCTCCCTCCCCTCCGATTGCAGATCTCAACCCTCTCAGGAGCTAGAAGAGCAAGAATCGGGTATATCATTTTGTGTGTACACACCATATCTTCTGGGCATACGTAGAGATCTGTATATTTATGTGTGATTTTTTTTTGAGACTATTTGAGAGGGTCTCTTTTCTATTTTAATTGTTAATTTCTTTTAGTTTAATTGTTAATTTGTTTGTTGATTTGGGTGAATTAATCTTGGTCTGAAGTCGGATTTGACTATTGTTTATGTGTTCAGTAGAATTTTGAATAGCATAATCTTGTATAACTGTATGAGATATGACTTTTTTTGTCTCAATATTTACATTATTTGTTAGAGTACAATTTTAATTAATTTCATATTCGCTTGTTGTTCTACTTCCCTTTTATGTTTCTCTGATTGGATTGGATTGGATTGGGAACTTTGAAATTTTTGGTCATCTATGTATACCTTTACTTTTCTGCTATAGAAGCTGCAGATTTGCTACAAAAGTTATCATTGGATTCTCAGACCAAGACTTTAGAAATTCCAGAGCCCACTAAGAATTTCCTTTTGCAGAAAAAAAGCATATATATTCTCCTAAATATGAAAACACAAATGTAAATCTATGTTCAATATCTGAAAACACTTTAAAGATTTGAATGGGAGGATGATATATGTTCTAAATCTCTTCTTTTCAATTTGGGTGTTTAATGTTTCCATAAATAATGGAGGAGAAGTTCAGAAATTAATTTCATCCGTTGGAAGAAGAAGGGGGTATTTAAGACATTTACCAATCTTTTTTGACATTTACAGTCTTTTTTCACGCGTTTTTAGCGTCTGACGTACACGTACAGTTAAGTTGGATGGAAAATATGACGTTTTCACTTTAACTCAAAAGGTCGGGTGTTTAAATGTAGCTTTATTAACTACAGGTGGTTAAGTGGGAAACAGCCGAAACCCCAGATGGTCATCTGAACTTAACCCTTTTTATAATAATAATAAATAAATAAATAAATAACGTAATACAAAATTTAAGAGATGTTAAAAATATATTGATAAATTGTAAGTAATTTTAAAACTCTATATGTATAATATATAGGGCTATATGTATATACACAGCTGTGTAAATACACAGTCGTGCTATGACGACGATTTTTTTGGGTTGTAACGACGGTTCAACCGTCGTCATAGACTAGAATATCGATGGCGACAGTTACCGGCGACGATTACCGTCAACATAGACAACTATATATATATATATTTTCCTTAATATATATGTATGCATATATATAATTTGGACAGCCTTGGGTTTCGTGGGTTTATAAAAGTATAAAAGTCGACCCAAATTAAATTTGGACACACTATAGGTTGGGCGAA
This sequence comes from Panax japonicus, assembly GCA_020205505.1. Lineage (NCBI taxonomy): Eukaryota > Viridiplantae > Streptophyta > Magnoliopsida > Apiales > Araliaceae > Panax > Panax japonicus. The sequence continues at coordinate 15,732,593 of CM035094.1, read as the reverse complement.
TTTTTAAAAGGGTCTTTAACACTAATATACAACAATTAGAAAGTATTTACAAAAATAAAACATTCACAAAATAATTACAAAAATAACACAACACAATATTACGTTGCTAAAATTACGGTCATTAACTCCCTACACGTCAATTACCGACTTTTATATGTCCAACCAACCGATCAACAATTCACGCTAATGAAGAAAACAAACAACTTTCAGATCCAAAAAAACAGAGAAACGACAGATCGGAGAAGAAGACTTCTCCAACGGCGATGCAACTCTGAGATCGGATAATATCGAAGAAGATCAACAGCAACTTCAATATCAACAACAACTTCAAGATTAGTAACCAGCCTCGATCTGTACCAAATTTGATTGTTGATTGATTCTTTACAGACCCAAACTGAAACCCTTTCTTCTTCAGACCCAAACTGAAACCCTTTCTTCTTCACATCGACGATAAAAAAAAAGAAGGAAGCTTTGAGGCCATCTCTTTGTCACATTCACTCTGAACTCAGGCATCGGCTGTTGCTTCTGATGGTGAAACGGCGTCGTCGTGAGACAAAGTCTGGTAATTGCACTGCAGAAGGAACATCAGTGTATAATACGGTCTTCATCGATACCAGTCTCGATACTCATCTCTTCATTATTGTCTCCGACTCCGATACTTTCTCCCTCCTCAAAAGTACTTCTTTTCTAAACCCTAATCCTAATCAAAGTCTAATTAAAAGAATAGATACTAGTCAGGATCAATTTAGCTACTCCTAATGAGCTAATATTGGTTTGCTGAAGGCTTATACTCTACTTTTGCTTCATGTCTAATCTAAATTTGGTTACTGTATAATGTTGTCAAATTTGGAGTGTCGAATTTTGGCATTTTCGGAGCCTAATTTTATTGAAAACGGGGCAACGATCAAAAATCACAAGCTTTGTTGGTGAACTGCATGGTTTTTTGGTCAAAATCCATCATTTAGGCCTTCAAAATTGCATATAAAAATTTGGTTTATTTTCTGGTTACTAAGATTATGTAGTTTGGTTACTGTCTAATATTGATTTGGTTACTTTATAATGTTTATTCAATTGTCAGACAATATAGACTGATAGTAACCAATACAACAAATTTAATTGTTTATATGAATATATAATTATTTAATGTTAGTAACCATTAACCACATGGTTGGTAATATTTTTGATGGTGTACAATAACCAAAATTGATGTTGATTAACAAAGGCAGTATACTGACTGTTTTGATAGCAAAATGCATGAAAAAATATGTTTTATATTTGGTTACTAAGCACATAGAAATTGGTTACTGATTATTATTGATTTGGTTACTGTATAATATTTATTTGGTTACCGTATACTTTAAATATATATTTTTTTGATATTTTTTATATTGATGGTTACTTATTAAATACATTGGTTACCTTCCTGCAACAGTTGGATCTTTAAGTACATATTGATATTTTTTATATTGTTTGTTTTTGCTATAAAATGCATGAAAAAATATGTTTATGTTATGGATACTAAGTAAATATATGTTAGTTACTGTCTGATCTGGATTTGGTTAGTATATAATGCTTACTTGTTTAGTGTGTAATATTACCATGGTTACTACATAATATTACTGTCTTTTATACTCATTTTTTTTATATTAATGGTTACTAATTAACTACATTGGTTACCTTCATACACCTGTTAGTCTTTAATTTGTAACAAATTCATTACTGATTGTTTTGGTTGTAAAATGAATGTAAAAATATTTTTTATAATCTTGGCTACTAATTACATATATCTTGGTTACTGTATAATATGTATTTAGATACTGTAAGGTGTTTATTTGGTTACTCTATAATGTTATTGAGTTTTATAATTATTTCTTTTATATTGGTGGTTACTTATTGACTACATTGGTTACCTTCATACAACTGTTAATCTGATTATATATTGGTTGTTGTATACTATTTAATTGGTTACAGTATAATGTATATTTGGTTGCAGTGACAATTTGACAATTTTTGTCAAGTTTGAAGTGTCAGATTTTGGCATTTTCGAAGCCTAATTTTATTGGAAACGGGGCAACGATCAAAAGTCACAAGCGGTGCTGGTGAACTGCAGGGTTTTTTGGCTAAATTCCATCATTTAGGCCTTCAAAATTGCATGTAAAAATGTGGTTTATATTCTGGTTACTAAGATTATGTAATTTGGTTACTGTCTAATATTAATTTATTTACTTTACAATGTTTATTCAGTTGTTAGACAATGGAGACTGACAGTAACCAATACAATAAATTTAATTGTATACAGGAATATATAATTGTTTATTGTTAGTAACCATTAACCACATGGTTGATAACATTTTTGATGGTGCAGTAACCAAAATTGATGTTGATTAATATTTTAATTTTTGATTCCATCATGAGTTGTCAATATAAAGTAAACATATACACTGAACAATTGGTAACTGTTCTGAAATATTTTTATGTAAATTTGGTTACCCATCTAAAATAAAATGGTTACCTCTATATACATATTTAGTTACCAACTGACACAGACCATTTTGAAATAACTTTTATAACTACGTAATTTAAAAGTATCCATCAACTAGATAAATGTGAACCCTCACATGTACATTGAGCACTTGATAACTGTTCTAATATAAGTTTTTAATTATTTTGTTACTAACAAAAATTAAAATAGTTACCCTTATATGCAGGTTTGGATACCAACTGCACCTCTCAAATTATTTTTATTTTAATATGAGATCTATAAATGACTATCATATATATAAATGAGAACTCTTAATTGGAGTTTCTTATTACATCATGATGACAGGGTATAAATAAAATATATACATTTAACACTTTGTATATATATAACTTATAATTAGTTGATTACTAACAAAAACAAAAATGGTTATTATATATATAGGTTTGGATATCAACCTAACATTTCAACTGAAATAGGTGATGGATACTGTTCTGAACCAATTTTATGTAAATTTGGTTACTCACAAAAATAAAATATTTACCTCTATATGCAGATTTAAATACCAATTGTACAATTTCCAGATAATTTTTATGAGTATGTAATTTATAAGTATACATCAGCTAGATAAACAGGACAATCTCACATGCACATTTAACACTTGAAGTTTATCCTCATATAAGCTTATAACTATCTGGTTACTAATAACATTAACCATAATGTAACATAATAAAACAGTAACCACATAATTATATGATAGTAACCATAATAGGTTTTAATGGTAACCAAAACAGAAACATCATGTAATGAAACTCAGTTTAGGCAATCCATATATACTAAACAATTACATATTAACCAGAATAAAAAATAAAAATAACAAAAATCCCACATTGAGGACACAATGATAGTAGCCAAACCATAAGGTAACAGTAACCAAAATATAATAAAGAAGTAACCAAATAGTTATATGAAAGTAACCAGAACATGTTTTAATGGTAACCAAAACAGAAACAACCTGTATATCCAACCCAGTTTAGGCAACCCATGTATACTCTCACATGTACATTTAACATTTGATATATTTCATGATACAAGCTTGTAAATATCTGGTTACTACCAAAAAAATAAAATGATTACCCTTCTATGCATGTTTGGTTACCAACTGCACCTTTTAAACAATGTATCAGACACAACTTAGAAGTAACAAATACGAACCAATAAACAATGTCAAATAATTGATAATATAATCAAATATGTAATCCCATTTACATAAGCTCCAATAACATACTTACTAACCATAACAAATGGTTATGGATATCCAACAAACTTACTAACCATAACAAATGGTTATGGATATCCAACAAAAACCAAAGTACGAAACACAATTCAGAAGGACAAGACAACGACAATCGAACTAATCAAATTTTGGTACAAATCTTCCTGAAACTTTAGCTTTTTGTCTGTTGCTACTTTATTCTTAATGGCTGTTCTCATTCTCTAGAAAAGACTTCTGCATTATGAACCTGTGGGAGGAAGAAAAATACATTGGGATTAGTGAATAGAGAACCCATGTAGGATGTGTTTGTGAAAATAAAAGTAGAACATGTATATGATATATACCAAAACAAAAACATGTATACCAAAATACATACTAAAGAAGTAACCAAACAGTTATATGATGGTAACCAAACCATGTTTTAATGGTAACTAACACATAAACAACATGTAGACCAAACACAGTTTAGTCAACTTATGTACTAAGCAAATACATTTTAACCAAAACAACATATAAAAGTAACCAAAATCCTAATTGAGGGAAAAAGAATGGTATGCAAATCATAAGTTAACAGTAACAAAAAATATATTAATGAAGTAACCAAACAGTTATATGTTAGTAACCAAAACATATATTAATGGTAACCAATACATAAACAACATATAGACCAAACATAGTTTAGTCAACATGTGTTTGGAGAAACAGACATCTCTCTCATAATATGTACCCAGCATCCTCAGTACACTCGCACAAATTAAGAAAATTACACTAAAAAACAGAGTAAAATAAGTTTCAATTTTACACTCAGTTTCATCCATACCTCAAGTTCTGCCTTTTAAACCAGAGAGATATAGGGATGATAAAGCAAGATGATAAAGCAGTCAACGACTACGAGAAGCATTACAAAAAACTACCATGACCATGCTTCAGTCATCCCAAGATATCAAACTTTAGGAGCTTGCTAAATTTATTGATTTCTTTAACATCTGACACCCTGACTTATGGAAGCACATCATAATAAGAAACCAACTGGATAACGAGAGTAAACGACGACGAACAACTAAACGAAGATGATAACGAGTAAAGATCACAAAAATGTAGATTAAATCACCGAAAACGAACAATAGAGATGAAGAACGCACAAATAGAAGAGAGAAACAAGAGTTTCAATATACAGAACAAGGGTTTGTAACTGAAGAGCCCCAATAAAATGATAGCGATTATCACGCGTTTCAAAAAAAAAACAACCGAATTTTAAGATGGACACTAATTTGCCATGTCAGCCCATTAATATTAATACCTTAAATTAAGGACTCCTAATTGTATTATTATTGTAAATAAATATGATGAAATATCATATTTTTGTAATTATTTTATGAATGTATGATTATTGTAATTATTTTTAAAAATATACTATAATATGTAATTAACCCTTTTTAAAAATATTAAAAATCTTATCCAAATACCATAAAATCATGGGTGGGCTCGAATTACCCGTGGGTTGAACAACCCAAGTTGCACCCGTGTAAAACAAGAAATTTTGTGGCTCCAACTTCCAAGTGCAGTCACATGACCCACTGTGGTCCACAGTGAATTTAGTAAAGAAAATAAAAAAGTAAATCTGAAATAAGTAGATTTTTTGAGATAGTTTACTATATTTATAATTGTATGGACTAAAATTAAAAAAATTTATGTTAATTTTAATTTTAAAAATATTTTAAGTTGATTTTAAAAAATCAATAATGATTTTATATTTTCGATAAGAGGTATTACCTTTCATATTCTTGCATAAAATTTAATAAGTTAAAACTTTAGTTATATTTTGAAAATGAAAAAAAAGAAAGGGAAATAAAGGAGTTAATCCTTATAAAAATATTTTTCACAAATTAATTGAAGCAATAAAATCATTTTCTTGATATTATTTTTAAATAAAATACAATGACACTCACCATCTCTTTTAATTTTCAAGTAATAGTTAGTACCCCTGTAAGTTTTTTGGAGTTGACTAAATAGATTAAATTACATATTTACCATTGTATGTTATCAAATTTTAATTCATGAATAATATATATTTTAAATTATCCTTTTTTTAAAATAGTATATTTTAAATTATTGTTTTATTTGTAATTAAGAGTATCTCATTCAAATTGTTGGTAACTTATAAAAAAATTAATTTAGTTTAATTAACACATTTTTGATAGTGATACAAATATTAAGAATTTTAAATTAAATTATTAGTGGAATTGTTTTGTTGATAGTTTAGTTTATGGTGTTTAACAATAAAAAAATATTATTTGAATTATTAGTTTCATATTATGATTTTTATATGTTAAATTTTCTTGAGTCTATGTCAAATTTTGGAATGTTTGTGATTTTGATTACATAAAAAGTATACAGTTGGTGTTGTTTTTGTGCATTGTTGAATAAAAGAAAATATAATAATATTTATTACTACCTTTATCTTGTAAAAAGATTTATCTTTTAATATATTTTTTGAGTAACAATATTTGTCATTTTTACCGAAATAATTATGCTCAAGTGCGACTTATGTTAGTTAATATTTGAAAAAAATAATTAACATAATTTTTATATGAATAATAAGATTCATTCTGTAATAATAAATTTGTTTTATGTAAATTTTTATATTCTAGAAAAATAATTATAATATTTTTTATAAATATAATAATAAGTTTGTTTTACGTAAAATTTAATATTCAGAAAAAATAATTATAAATTTTCTGCATTATTTTATGGGCGTTAAAATTTTACTTTTTAATTACAAAAAAAATATATTTGAATGAATATTACGTAAATTTTAATCTTTGAGAAATTTAATTAGCAAAACGTGTATGACTTTATTTTCTTGATAAAATGAATAATTGTTATTTTCTAACATTTATGTTATTTATTGCACAAATTCATAATTAATTAATTAGATAAAGTTAAGTGAAAATTAAAATATACAATTTTATATTTAGTGGATATATTAAATATTATAATTTAAAGGATGTATTGCACATTATATTAAAAATATTTTCAAATATTAATTATGATTATCTTATCAGTATATTTTACTCTATTATTTTTGGTGCTTAGTTTTATCAAAATATGTAAATTATCTTAGGGTCCTTTACACTAATATACAACAATTATAAAGTATTTACAAAAATAAAACATACACAACATAATTACAAAAATAAAACATACACAATATTACGTTGCTAAAATTAGGGATCATTATCTCCCTACAATTAAGGATCATTATCATTATCTCCCTACACATCAGTTATCAACTTTTATAATTCCAACTAACCACACCTAAATTCAAGCAATTGAACAAAACATTCAACTTTGATATCAGAAAAACAGATCAACGACGTATCTACCGGAGAAGACGAAATCTCTTGTCGCGACGAAACTCTGAGATCGGAGAAGAACATAAAAGATCGACAGCAACTTCAAGATCTGTAACTAGAAACTTACTGCACTAATTGTTGATTCGTTACAAATCACCATGACTGAGGTGTTTGAGTTTCCAATTTATATGCATAGTGTTACCTCGTGTTTACTACGTATTCATCTATTCGTTACCTTTCTCAAATTTTTTCGCTCTTTAAATGTTCACAAAGTCAGAATAATGAATGTTTTGAAAGCGAACTGCATTTGAAAATATGTTTTATATTCTGGTTACTAAGTACATATAAATTGGTTACTGTTTATTATTGATTTGGTTACTGTATAATGTTTATTTGCTTGCTTTATAATTTTAAAGTTTATTCTACTGATGTTTTTTATATTAATGATTACTTATTAAATACATTGGTTACCTTCTTGCACTGTTGGTTACTGTCTAATCTAGATTTGGTTAGTATATAATGTTGACTTGGTTACTGTGTAAAATTGCAATTGTTACTGTATAATATTACCCTAGTTCATGTTCTGATTACTAATATTATGTAGTTTGGTTACCGTCTAGCATTAAGTTGGTTACTTTACATACCATAAGCTAACAGTAACCAAAAACATACTAAAAGGTTGCTTCATCTGATATACCGGTCGGTGGAATATCGCTTATAATCTGAAATTTGATTGACAATGTTGTTGTGTATTATACAGTTGAATGATTGACAATGCTAAATGCATTTGAAAATATGTTTTATATTCTGGTTACTAAATACATATAAATTAGTTACTGTTTTTTATTGATTTGGTTGATGCATAATGTTTATTTGCTTGTTTTATAATTTTAAAGTTTATTCTACTTGTGTTTTTTATATTAATGATTACTTATTAAATACATTGGTTACCTAGCTTCCTGGAACTGTTGGTTACTGTCTAATCTGGATTGGTTTGTATATAATGCTGACTTGGTTACTTTGTAAAATTACAATGGTTACTGTAAAATATTACCCGAGTTCATGTTATGGTTACTAACATTATGTAGTTTGGTTACTGTCTAACATTGAGTTGGTTACTTTACAGACCATAAACTAACAGTAACCAAAAACATACTAAAAGGTTGGTTACTGTCTAATATGTATTTAGATATTGTAAGGTGTTTATTTGGTTACTGTATAATGTTATTGTATTTTATAATTGTTTCTTTTAATCTGATTATATATATTGGTTGTTGTATACTATTTAATTGGTTATTGTATAATGTTTATTTGGTTATTGAATAATATTAATGTACGCGTGTACTGATGTTTTTTGCAGTTATGGAAAGATTTGATCTAGTGGCAATTTGGTAATTTTATTCAAGTTTGGAGTGTCGGATTTTGGCGTTTTCGGAGCCTAATTTCATTGAAAATGGGCCAATGATCAAAAGTCATGAGCTTTGCTCATGAACCGCATGGTTTTTTTTGTCAAATTCCATCATTTAGGCCTTCAAAATTGCATGTAAAAATTTGGCTTATGTTCTGGTTACTAAGATTATGTAGTTTGGTTACTGTGTAATATTGATTTAGTTACTTTACAATGTTTATTCAGTTGTCAGACAATGGAGATGATTCCAGTTGTGCTTTATTTCAACGGAACATAAACAAAAAGTGTGTAAATATATAATTGTTTACTGTTAGTAACCATTAACCACATGGTTGGTAACATTTTTGATGGTGTACAATAACCAAAATTGTTATTGATTAATATTTCGATTTTTGATTCCATCATGAGTTGTCAATATAAAGTAAACATATACATTAAACAATTGGTAACTGGTCTGAAACATTTTTATGTAAATTTGGTTGCCCATATAAAATAAAATGGTTACCTCTATATTCATATTTAGTTACCAACTGAACCACCAACTGGACCATTTCCAAATAACTTTAATAATTATATAATTTAAAAGTATCCATGAGCTAGATAAATGGGAACCCTCACATGTACATTAAGTACTTGATAACTGTTCTAATATAAGTTTTTAATTATTTGGTTACTAACAACCACTAAAATGGTTACCCTTATATGCTGGTTTGGATACCAACTACACCTCTCAAACTATTTTTATTTTAATATAAAATCTATAAGTGACCATCATATATATAAATGAGAACTCTTAATTGGAGTTTCTTATTCTATCATGATGAAAGGGTATAAATAAAACATATACATTTAATATTTTATAATAGTCCTGATACAAATTTATAATTATCTGGTTACTAACAAAAACAAAAAATGGTTACTATATATGTAGGTTTGGATACCAACTTAACATTTCAACTGAAATAACTGATGGATATTGTTCTGAACCAATTTTATGTAAATTTGGTTACTCACAAAAAAAAAATGGTTACCTCTATATGCAGATTTAAATACCAACTGTACAATTTTCTGATAATTTTTATGAGTATGTAATTTATAAGTATACATCAACTAGATAAATAAGACACTCTCACATGTATATTTAACACTTGATGTTTGTCCTGATACAACCTTGTAACTATCTGGTTACTAATAACAGTAACCATAATGTAACATAATAAAACAGTAACCAGATAATTATATGATAGTAACCAGGACAGTTTTAAATGGTAACCAAAACAGAAACATCATGTAATAAAACCCAGTTTAGGCAATCCATGTATACTAAACAATTACATATTAACTAGAATAAAAAATAAAAGTAACCAAAATCCCACATTGAGGGCACAATAATAGTAGCCAAACCATAAGATAACAGTAACCAAAATATAATAAAGAAGTAACCAAATAGTTATATGAAAGTAACCATAACATGTTTTAATAATGATAATCAAAACAGAAACAACCTATATATTCAAACCAGTTTAGGCAACACATGTATACTCTTACATGTACATTTAACACTTGAATTATGTCCTGATACAAACTTGTAACTATCTGGTTACTACCAATAAATACAATGGTTACCATTCTATGCATGTTTGGTTACCAACTGCACCTTTCAAACAATGTATCAGACACAACTTAGAAGTAGCAAATACGGACCAACAAATAATGTCAAATCACTGGTAATATAATCAAATATGTAATCTCATTTACAAAAGTTCCAATAAACATTACAGACTCACCCAAACTAACAAACAATGTCAAATGGTTATGGATATTCAACAAAAACCAAAGTATGAAACACAATTCAAAAGGACAGTACAACAACAACCAGAACTAATCAAAATCTGGTACAAATCGTCGTGAAAATTCTCTGAAGTTGTGAAAAAGCCAACTGCGGAGGTGCATCTCGTCTGGAAGGAAATCTCTAGTTCCTTTGAGAGGATTAACATCAATTTTCTGTTAGAGTTGAGAGACAGTGGTGTTGCGGCGGCAGCGGAGAAGGAAGACGACGATTGACTTCGAGATGAGAGAGAGAAATAGTAAAGGCAGGGAGAGAGAGAAGTAGTTTGGGCGGAGAGAGACTGAACGAGAAGGGAGTCTTTCAGGAATATGAAAACTAATTGTTGTATAGATGGCGGTTATCACGCATTTCAAAAAAAAAACTTCCTTTTGCCATATCAGCCCATTAATATTAATCCCTTAAATTAAGGACTCTTAATTATATTAGTATTGTAAATATATATGATGAAATGTCATATTTTTGTAATTATTTTATGAATGTATGATTTTTGTAATTACTTTTATAAATATACTATAATATGTAATTGTTCCATTATCTTATAAGGAAACTAACTTATGGTTTCTTGGATTAGTCTGGCCCAAAGCTGCCAGCCCAGTGTGCATTTTCTTTCTCCGCCCTAGAGCCCAATCTTATTATCTACACCTGGCCTGCTAATCGCAATAGCATTGGGAGGACCAACAATCTGCGACACGGCGTAAAATAAAGAAGTTAATGTATGGAGTATCAACGATTTCTATGTCATTATCGGCTTAATACTTTTAACATCAAATTTAAATTGATCATACATTATTAAAATAGGTTGACACGTTGGACCCGACTAGAATAAATATAATATAGCCTTATAATTTACCTCAAATACTAAGTTATTTGTTAATTAATTTTTTAAATATATATCTTATATTTTGGTTATTATTTTATAAGAAAATAAATTATATACTCCTCTTCGTTCTCAAAAGAATGAACAAAATACAATTTATACACATATTAACAAAAGTAAAAGTAGAGAAAAAAAAGAAATTTTTTTTTAAATTTATCCTTAGTGACCGCACAAGATTAAATTATATAAAGTGATAAGAATTTTTATTTTTATTTTTAAAAAGACCTCACTAAATGACCTATTTAGCGGGAGTGGTTAGCATGAAGTTAAATTTGATCAATTAACCAATACAGTGTCAACACGCGTCCGGGAGGTGATCTCTTTGCGTGTCAGCACTATATTAGTCAATTGACCAACTTACAAGTTAACTTTATGGCCTATTTAGCACTTACTTTATGTATTTTATCTCATTTTTTTAGAGACAAAAAATTATATTTTTAGTCATTTTTTTAGAACGGAAGGAATAGTTTTTTATTTTATAATTTGTGTACTAAATTGTAAACAAGTTGACACACTTAAACGACTAATAAATAAGATTTGCCAACCCTATGTTTTTAGTAACAAGCAATGAAGATAAGATGCCACTGGCCCAGGAGGTTTAGGTGATATAATCTTTGTGTTCTTTGAATTTAAAATTGTTACCTAAACGTTATATTAAGTAGAACTGATATGTATAATTATTATTATTTACAAAAAAAAACATTAGATGCTATTGCTGATGAATAGGATATAATTAACAAATGTAGCATTTAATATAAATTAGTGTTCTTGTACTGGTACACACTAAATGTGTGAATCTGGAAAAAAAAAATGAGTTGAATAATGGGAATAGATGATAGAGAAAAAATAAGAAATAATAATAATATATATATACAGTTCGGATCTTAAGCTCACTCTTTATTTAACATACTTTGATCACTCTCTTTTAGCGACGGATTGAGCGTCCGTCGCTATATGTTCAGTCTGTCGATATATATTGTTCGTCGCTAAAAATTAAAACGATGGTTCTATATATTTGACCGGCTCATGAAAAATTAGGTCTCACTCTCTAATTATGAAATAAAATGAGTTGGATTTGTTTAAATTTAAAACTAATTAAGAATAAGGTAAGGTATTTATTTTTGGTAGGTTAATTAAGAGGAAAGAAAGTTGTACTAAAAAGGGGAGAGTATCTTTTTGAGTGCAAGAGAAAGTAATGCTAGACAATATTATTGGCGAATAAAATATTACTACTATTATATGGAGGGATTCATACGTACCGTAGTGCTTCTTTAGGATTGGATAAGCATTTCTTACACTAAAATAAATAAATAAAAGAGTAGAAAACTGGTAGTCCTATTTTATTTAATAATAAATAAATATTTGTTTAGACTGAAGAGGGGGAGGGGGACAGAGAAAGAGAGGGAGCATAGGAAATGGCGAAGGAAGAAGCAGAAGAAGAATAAGCAGCAGCAGCTCTTGCCTCTTGTTGTTGTTATAATTCTCAGCTCCTCCTCACAAGTTTCTGGTTCCAATCTCCAGTCCTTTTCTATTTCTTCTTGCTCTCTCTAGATCTGTGACTCTTTCTCTCTCTCCTAAACTCGGACTTGCTTTTTCTTGATGTTAGATGGAAACTCTGGTGAGATATATTATTAATCTCTTTTCTTTTATAAATAAAGCTATTACTTTACTCCAATAATTTGACCCATATGCAGATTAAGTATGCTGATGTTCAGTTCTGTACATTCTATTGTTGTTGTTTTTTTTATGTTTATTTATTGTGTTCAGATTATGATTCTGTCTAACGGGTTTCGATTTATATTCGCAAAACTGAAAATCCATTTTTTTTCTTCCTTCGTTCTCATATGTAGTTGTTGACTTGTTGTTGTATGAAGCTCGGGTCTTTAAGCCTTTTACTGTAATCTCAAATTGGTATTTTCTTAATCAATTCAATACTTTGAAATTGATTCTTCAACCTTCATTAATATCCGTTCGGTTTCCCAAAAAAAGTATGGAAAAAGAAAACATGAGCGATACAAGATTTTTAATTTTCTTAACATTAAAAAAAAATCTTTGTTGCTGACTTTTTGCAATGATAAGAGAAAGAACTGTACCTATTTTTTTTTTAATTTTTAGCGCAAACTTCAAAAATTGTTATATTAGCTTATATACTAGCTAGATGGGTCTCGTTTGTCTTTCTTGATTTGCCATAATTCTGTAAGCATATGGTTTATTTTTTATTTTATTTTTCGTATTTAATTTGATCTTCAAGTTATTTAAGTGTGTGTGTGTATATTTATGTGTGTTTTAAAATTGGAATAGAATTTTGTGTGATATTCCTTATATATCCTATCTTTATTCTGGTTCGCCTAGTGTTGCATAAGGCCTACTTTTTTGCAGTGATTCTTTCAAAGTTTTTTGTTTGTTTTTGTTTTTGTGTTTTCATTGTCTAAATTTGGTCCTGACCAATACAATTTATTTGCCTAAACCATTCTCATTTCATTTTTTTTCAATTTTATGTGAGAAATTCTTCCTCTCACATTCCATTAATGCCCAAAAAGTTCTTATTACAAACGACATACCTTCCATATTACCATATATATGATTAGGGTATTTTTTAGTATCCTATACTGTAAAACTTCATGTTGAATATGTTAATAATTGTTCTATGTGCTTCTGGGTTTATTTGTATAATTGCCAGTCATTCTTAGAGATTTATAGTATCTATTGGTCAGTATATTTTGCAACGATTATATTATATGAATTTTCATTTATGTTTGATTACAATATCTGTCTTGGATTTTTAGTTGGATTTCTGGCAAATCGAAGCATGGTTGTTGATCAACTGGAGCGATTAAAATGAATATCATCTCCAATTCCAGAATCTCCTTTTCCCATTGACACGAGTCAACTTACAAGCATAGACATGAATCACTCGACTGTCGAAACAGAAGATACTTTTACCAGTTTGCTTGAACTGGCTGCTAACGATGATGTTAATGGGTTTAAAAGATGGATTGAGCATGACCCTTCTGGTATTGATGCTGTTGGATTGTGGTATGGACGCCAAAATGGTTCAAAACAAATGGTTCTTGAGGATAGAACCCCTTTAATGGTTGCTGCCACATATGGAAGTATTGATGTTTTAGAACTGATTCTTTCTCTATCTGAAGCTGATGTGAATCAGTTCTGCGGCCTTGATAAAAGCACTGCTCTTCACTGTGCTGCATCAGGCGGATCTTTGAAGGCTATTGATATTGTGAAACTGCTTTTATTAGCAGGTGCCAATCCAAATTTGATCGATTCCAATGGTCATTGCCCCGCTGACGTAATTGTCGTCTCTCCAAAGTTCCCAAAAATGAAATTAGCCCTTGGAGAACTTCTTACAACCAATGGTCTTGATGGTGTGCGCAACTTAAGGGTGTCTACGGCCACCTCGAATTCGAATTCCCCACCACTTTCGCCATCTCCAGTGAATAGATCTCCATCGTCTGCTTCAGATTCAACATGTTCTCCTAAGATTTCAAAATTTAATGATCTTCCCCCGTCTTCTGCAGCAGAGAGGAAAGAATACCCCGTTGATCCATCTTTGCCTGACATCAAGAATATCATTTATTCAACTGATGAGTTCCGAATGTTTTCATTCAAGGTCCGGCCTTGTTCTCGTGCCTACTCGCATGATTGGACAGAATGCCCATTTGTTCATCCGGGTGAAAATGCTCGAAGACGGGATCCGAGGAAATACCACTATAGCTGTGTTCCTTGTCCCGATTTTCGTAAGGGGGCTTGTCGAAGAGGGGATATGTGTGAATATGCTCACGGTGTTTTTGAGTGCTGGCTACACCCTGCTCAATATAGGACTAGGCTTTGCAAGGATGGAATAAACTGCAATAGGAGGGTTTGCTTCTTTGCCCACAAACATGAAGAACTTCGACCCTTATATGTCTCTACCGGTGCTGCTTCTCCTCGCTCCAGTGCGTCTGCTGTTAATGGCATGGATTTCGCTGCAGCAATGAGTCTCCTTCCCAGCTCACCATCATCAGTCTCTGTCATGTCCCCTACAGCATTTAGTCCACCCATGTCTCCATCTGGCAATGGGCTGGGTTGGCCCCAAGCAAATGTCCCAGCTTTGCATCTCCCAGGAAGCAATCTCCAGTCCAGTCGCTTGAGATCATCACTTAATGCAAGAGATATTCATGCTGAAGACCTAAATTTACTGCCAGATTTTGATGCGCAACATCAGCAGCTCCTCAATGAATTATCCCACCTCTCTCAACCAAATATCAGTACTAATTCATTCAACCATTCTGCTCGTTCAAAAACCCTAACCCCTTCAAACCTCGAGGATCTTTTCTCTACAGAGGGCTTATCTCCCCGGTATTCTGATCAAGCATTGGCTTCAGCTATTTTCTCCCCTAGGCACAATTCAGCTATTCTCAATCAATTCCACCAGCAGCAGAACATGTTATCTCCTATTAACACAAATTTCTCGCAAAATAATTTAGACCACCCTCTATTGCATACCTCTTTTGCAGTTCCATCAGGGAGAATGTCTCCCCGAAATGTGGAACCTATCTCGCCACTTAGCTCCCAAGTTTCTATGCTTGCTCAGCGAGAGAATCAGAAAAATCAATTTCGCAGCCTTAGCTCACGCGATCTTGGTTCTAGTTCTTCTGCCACCATCGGCTCTCCTGTTGATTCTTGGTCAAAATGGGGTTCTTCCAATGGGAAGGCAGACTGGGCTGTTAATGCCGAAGACTTTGGAAAGCTTAGAAGATCATCATCATTTGAGATTGGTAACAAGGGCGAGGAGCCTGATCTATCATGGGTTCAGTCACTTGTCAAAGAGCCTCATCAAGATATAATCGAAAAGTCGGGAAACCATGACTCAGGTGTTTCCGGTGCTGCTGCATTCTCCGGTGAGGGTGCAAATTTGAATTCCCAGGTGGAACACACAGACCAATCTCTTCTGGATGCATGGATTGAACAAATGCAGCTTGATCAGATGGTAGCTCCGTGAAATTCAAATCATTTCTTACCATTCTTTGTGAGCAATGAATGGTAAATAAGATTATGTTTTGATTGTTTGGGTTTCGCTGGTGGTCCAAGTCTACAGAAGGCAAAAGCTTCAGAGCAGGAGGGAAGGAAGAAAGGTCACAAATTCTTGAGGAAAATTATTTTTTCGTCATTTATTATTCAAAGCATTAGTTATGAAGGATGAGAAATTTTCTGGGTTGTCTCCAAACTGAAAAGCCCAATTTAGGTGATTTTTCACTGAATTAACATTATTATAGTTCTAAGGTCTCTGTAATTGGCATTTGTTAGCTCTCTGTTATGAACAGCAAAGGGTTTTCATTGAAAAGAAAGTAACTGCAGTATTAGTTTATAGTTTTTTCCGAGATGGATAGATTGGTCTTTCATGTTTTGATATGGATTTCAGTATTAGTGTAGAGTTAAACTGCAAAGTGTCCCTCAATATTATCATACTGAAGTTGGTGTAGAATTAGAGGCATATCAGAAAGGCATTGGGAAATGTGGTGTGATGGTAGGATGGGTGGAAAATGCTATTACTACTAATCATAGATTCTATCCAAGCTTTATAGAGATCAGATAGATGCTGATGCTGATGCTGCTGGAATAATTATTTTTATCACCTGGGAATCATGAATCTTGCTTTATGAGATAGTAGTAAGATTTTGGCATTTTTCCATTTGATTTTGTGTCCCTCATTCTGGAAGTGGGATCAATACTCCTACTAATTTTATGTATACCATTATGTTGTTGTTTCAGTTGATTTTTTTTAATTATTTGTCGTTTTATATAATTTAGGAGAATTAATTATAATCTTTTTAAAATTAGTACGAGAGAAAATGATATATATATATATATATTTTTATATAATAAAATAAAAATAATTTTGAATTTTTCGCTCATCCTAATAAATCATCTGGGCCGTCTAAAGTTTAGGATAAATCTCACTGTCTATAGTGACGAAGGCACGAGACTGTTGTTAGTATTAGTATATATATATATATATATATATATATATATATATGATGATTATGAGAATTTAATAATATTATAAATAATTTATATTATATTTAATTTATACTTTTCACAACCACTTGAGTAGTCTTTTACCATGAGATGCCACTTGACTAATCAAGAGTGTCAGTAGGTAGGAATAAAAACATAATACTAAATGTCTTCATAAAAGATTGTCATTTAAGGTTTTGACACACAGATTTAGAGAATATAATTTATCAAGTAAAATTTATTTAAAATTTCATCACTACATATTTATGGAAAGTTAAAAATTATTAATACAAGGGAGAGAATTTCTTGGGACAAGAAGAGAAGGTAGAGATAATATAAAAAAATAAATAATTTATTTTTCTTGAAAGTTGTAAACGACAAACTTTTTGGAACAAATTTTTTTCTTTCTAAAACGACAATCTTTTAAGAACGGAGGGAATATTGAGTAGTAGACTAGTGTTACTAAACTGAAAAGATTTATCTTCGTAATTGAATGAAGAACTTGCACCGTATAGCAATACTCGAAGTACTAAAATACTCATAAAAATACGCTCGATATATAGAGAGGGAAAGATAGAGAAATCTTTAGTTTCTGGTGTGATTTTCAATTCTAACCGAAGCATCCTATTTATAGGAAAATGCTTAGAACACCAAAGCAGAAAATTTAATATAATATTAATATATTTATCAAAAATTCTTACGCCCACTTTTTCAAATCTGAAATCAGCCAACAAATAATAATAAAAACAAAAAAAACGTTTTTGTTATTAAAAATAATTAAAACTTTCAAAAATTAATTATTTCGGAACTTCAGAACTTCTATAATTCATAATAAATAGCCCTTTTATCAGAAAATTTGAATCTTGCGAATTTTTATAGGCAATTCAATTCTCTACAACTTTGCAGAAGAAAGTTTTTTCAAATTCCAAACAGAAATTGACCGAAATCCACATACGGACGATTTTACAGGCTATAATCAAATTTCAGTCAAGAAATGGGTCCACCAACATGTTTAACATGTTTTAAACAACTTTTGCAATAAAAATACTCTTCCTTCTCATATACTCATATATCCCACATTCATTGTAAAAATATCACCATTATTATATTATTATAATAATATAATAAAATCTTATTTTATCAGAAAAGATAAAATATCAATTTTCAACAATTGTCACTTTAAAAATTTTCTCCATCTATATCCACATAAAATGAATATTTTCCTCATCATATAAATCAATAATTAATTATTCACAAATAATATTATAGAATCACAATAATGATAACCAGACAATTCCCAGGAAAGAGGGGGCTTTCCAATAAGAATTTCTCCTTACTGACGCGCAATTAGGTGACCAAACCTCTCCTTAGACAGAACTTTCTAGACATTGCCAATAATGTTATCTAATAATATTATTCAGATAATATGAATTATTGCTTCGATAATGGAAAATACTGTGTAGTGACAATTATTAAAACAACAGTAATATAAAATATCAACGCAACAATTATTGAATCAATAAAATACTGAACATTACTGTAACAATTATTGAGTAGTGCCTTCTTACGTAAGAATCAACAATTGGTGCAATACCATGTGCTACTGTGCAACAACGCGTATTACTGTATTTTAACCATCGGGTATTCCAACAGTGTTAACGGTAATAACTACGCCGATATTTATAAAAACTCCCTATTGTTGTTTTTTTCATCCTACAGTTATTCTATTATGGGGCCCACCAATGGCTGCACCGTCGTACAAATATTCCCCAACAGAAAGAATATTCCACGGCCAAACGAATATTCCCCGACAGAAAGAATATTTTATAACCACTTGCATATTTTGAAAAAAAATTCATATATCACCCTTAACTTTAACTTTTATCAATTTAACCATTTACTGAATTGTAATTATAAGAAAAATTAAAATTTTTTATTTCATAAAATTAGGGGTCTTACAATCTCCCCTCCTTATGAAATTTCGTCCACGAAATTCACGTACCTGGTATTTCAAAAAGTTGAGAATACCTTGCTTTCATTTCAGATTCTATCTCCCGGGTCATCAGGATTCCTCCATTGCTCATCTCCCGTTATAAATTAATTTGGGTTCCTCACTTATTGGAAAGTCATGACAACCGCTATCCCTCGAACTACTCGGCTTTGATTTGTCTGGGGTAGCATTTGGCGTCATCACTACCATTGGAATATACTTTTCTATATGGCATATTCCTCCCTCAACTGCCTCGTCGTACTCCTGATTCATGATCTGAATCATCAATCTTCGATCCATATCAAATTCAGGTTGACCGCTCTGTACAGGGTAATTCAAAACTCGATGTTGGGTTCTCCCAATTGCTTTCCAAAAAGAGAAATTCATATCATCTATTTTAACCTTCTTAGATCGGACATCTCTTTCCACAATATCTATGTGTCGTGTGGCTTTTACCCATGCATCACTCATTCTTACTAGTTCAGTTTTTTCTTCTTTCAACTCAGATTCCATTTTTATCTTCTTATAATCTGTCAAAGAATGCTTCTGTTCAAGCATCACATATCGGGTAACACAAGCTTGAATTGTTGCATCCTTTTGTTCCACGACCGCCTGTCGTTCTTCAGCCTGCTCTTCTAACTCATGAATACGATTTTGAAATTCTACATTTTGATCATATAATACCTCTAATAAACTCTCCTCAAGTACCTCTTCTTCCTCACTCTCAGCTGTTACCTCTGCGACTATCTCGAGTGTAACTATCAATTCTTCACTCACTACATTGATATCTCTAATTCCTTCTTCGTCTGACATCACATTATCATGGTTAGTGATTAGAGGTATCCCCACAGTCTCATTCACTCCATTGTTAGCATTCTCAGCTGTCATTCTCAAATACTGCCATAAAACAAAGGTTAATTAAGCAAATTAACGTATCACATAATATCTGTATATTATGATCGACCAACAATTAAGGTTAGGTAGGACACACTAGCGAAGAATTTACTCATCTCTCCCCTCCTAGTTATATTCCTCGATCTCCGCCAGAGACCATATCCCTAAGCTCTGATACCAAATGTGACTTTAGACACCAACTTGTGTCAGCACCTCACCAGGGTACTTATCAGCTTGTCACCGCAGAACGACGTCCCCTATGGAGAGTCTGACTTCGGTGCATCCCTCACAACAGGAAGTCACCAGATAGAGGCTCGGGGCTCTTTACTTATAGCTCTGATACCAACTGTGACTCATGTCCCAAACATGGACAACACGTCACAATGAGACCTTACATAAAGGTATAGTCAAAAACTGTTTTAGAAATTAAAATCTTTGGGAAGTACTCAAGGAAACCTTCGTACATGGGAGGCCTTGCGTCTAAGTTATGATAGATATCATATGGCCACAGAATTATCCTTGGTTGACCCAATAGACCCCAAAGAAAAACGAGAAGATTACTATCATATTCTTCGCAATGGTGAGTCTTCTCTTGACATATCATTATCTCCACTGTCTCTAATTGGGTATTATACTCCAAACAAACACCAAGATTATATAGGTAGTGCTTGTAAATATACTCAGCAAGTGGATGAGCACAACCCTGTCTTATGATGACACGAGGTTGTATGTCATTAGACATCTTGTATAATAATGGCAAAACACCCTTCTAAGTTAAATTCACCTCACCCTCAACATCTATAGACCACTGTTTTATTCCCCTGTTATTCCTTGCTTGTCCCAGCTACACTTTTATTACCTGAAAGAAATTGTGAAGCAAAAGGGTGAGCACAACTAGCTCAGTAAAGAATATCATGACTAAAGATAAATAAATTATCAATAGCCTTCAACAGTAATAAATCAGAGATTTAGAACATATGGTAGATGATAAAAAAAATTCAACCATAGTTGCAGTAGAACGAGCAATCCATTAGAAGAGTCAAATAGACCATAAAATCTATTATCTTCTCCATGTTAAAAGTCCATCAACAATAGTTATTCATCACCCATCTCGGGTCGCCAGATACATGGTACAAAATTTAAATACAACTTACTAATACAACTGTCGTGTGCAATACGACAAAACATAAACTGTGAGTTTGAATACAAATATTGTCTACTAGAGATTATACAAACTCAAAAGGAGTCCTCATTACAATTATTATCACACTATTTCACAGAATAGTGAGGACTACTAATACTATCATCTGGTCCATCACTCCGTTCCCCGACTCATCTCAGCTATATTCTCATTTCCTGAAGAGAACAGTGAAAGAAAGGGTGAGCTCAACTAGCCCAGTAAGAAATATTATGACTAAGATAATGCAGAATAAATTATCATTAGCCTTCAACAGTGTTAAACTGATAAAATATAACAACATCAAGTTTAACTGCAGCGGATCAAACAATCCATTAAAAGAGTCAAGTAGATAATAGAATCTACTATCTTTTATGATTTTAAAAATTTTTCATCCCTTATATCGCTGAGACTCAGCTTAATAAATAATCCACATCATCCCTGCACTACGGCCAAGGATATTCATTAGGGTCACGACCACAAATTCCATGCACTACGGGCCAAGGATATTTGTGTATTCATCAATGGTCATGATCATGCCAACAACTGTCCATCAATGCACTACGGGCCAATGAGGATTTTTTTACACATCATTTGTAATATTACGATCATGATTACACCGAATAATCCCTAGTCATAATCATACCAAGTCCATCTATGCTTTACAGGCCACGGATGACTTTCAAAAAATATAAACATGAGGATGGTGACAATGATATAAAAATTCAATAAAACAAGTTCAAGAATTAAGTTATTCAGGAACTAATAACGTCCAAATTGTCAACATGATACTGCTTTGTAGAGTAAAATTCAAGATTTCTCAGAAGAATATTTTCATGAAAAATACTGGATGAAGCGCAAATATCAAGGATATTCCACTAATTTCATGGAGTATAGAAGTTAAAATTTTAACCAATTGAGAATAATAAAGAATGGAATAACAACAGAAATCACCATGCATGCGGTACTTCGCATAGGCAGGTTATTCCAACAGAATAATAATAATGGAACCAGGTCAGGTGAAAACACACCGACAGGATGTTCCAACAGAATAATAAAGAATGAAATAATAAAGACGGAACCAGGTCCGGCGTAAAGCACAGACAGGATGTTCCAACGGAGTAATAAAGACAGAATAATAAAAACGGAACCAGGTCCGGCGTATAGCACAGACAGGATGTTCCAACGTAAAATAAAGACAGAATAATAAAAACGAAACCAGGTCCTGCGTATAGCACAGACATGATGTTCCAACGGAATAATAAAGACAGAATAATAGAAGAATGTCACCAAGTATAGGGTATTCTGCGTATACAGGTTATTCCAACAGAATAATAAAGAAATGAAATAACAGAAGTTCTCTTCTCAAATACAAAAGAATAATGTCCCTTACCGTAAAAAAAACTGAATATAAAAGTAGGGAAGTAGCAGAATACTTTTCTATAGTTTTCTATAATTTCTCTCTCTAGAGTTTCAGTGAATTCGTAAGAAATAATGAAGGAATGAGCTTCTATTTATAGAAGAATGGAAGGGCACTGTGTAAGGAAATATCACAGACGCAATAATTCACGGATAAAATTCTTATAACCTAAGGATGCAAAAGTCAATCCTTCATCCAATCAGATCAAAGCAATCAAATGTTATATATATATATATATATATATATATATAATATACAACACAAGTTATAATGCAATAAAGCAACAAAGAAAACCACTACCATCTTTTCCACCATCCTCCACGAACATCACTATCACACACACACACACACCTATCACTATCATATCATCACTCTTCCACTCACATTATATATATACACATACCATACTTATAAATATATTTTATCTCTCCTTTATGTAACTTCCTTTCACCCCTATTTCAAAAATCAATTTTTCAACACACATGGGCCCCACATGTGGCCCCCACATGTGGGCCCCGCCTTTAAATAATTTCTACCGCTTATTTTGAAAGATGGATAAATGGGGGTCCATAAAATAATTAAAACTGAGTAACTTCTCACATAAACATCAATAATCAATACCGTGTGCTACTATGCAATCACGCGTATTACTGTACTTTTACTACCGAGTAGTTCAACAGTATTAACGGTAAAACTTCCGCCATTATTTTTATAAAGTATTTTTGTCATTTTCTTAATCCGACAATAATTCTTTTGTGGGGTCCACCAATGATTGTGTCGTTGTACGAATATTCCCTGCTAAAACGAATATTTCCCGACCAATCGAATATCATATAACAACTTGCATACTTTGCAGAATTTATAAATATTACCCACAACTATAACATTATATTAAATTTATTCCATAATATTCAAAAATAATAATTATAGAAAATTCATCTTTATTTAAAAAGTTGGGGTCTTACAACCTCCCATTCTTAAGAAATTTCGCCATCGAAATTAGGGTACATACCTGGTATATCGAAGAGGTAAGGATATCTTGATTTCATTTCAGATTCTAACTCCCAGGTCATTTCCTCAACATCGTGGTTTCTCCACAAAACTTTGACTTGAGCTATAACCTTGGAGCGTAGAATATGTTCCTTCTTATCCAAGATTTGAACAGGAACCTCTTCATACGTTAAATCTTCCGCTATTTCATCTGGTTCTAACTCAATAATACGGTTCGGGTCTTCCACATATTTACGTAACATGGATATGTGAAAAACGTTATGAACACGAGACATAGTTGGCGGTAAAGCGAGTCTATAGGCCACAGTTCCTAATCGATCGAGGATTAAAAATAGGCCAATGAATCGAGGATTGAGCTTTCCTCTCTTTCCAAATCTCGTAACTCCTTTCCATGGAGCAACACGTAACAAAACATGATCTCCAATATCGAATTTCACGTCCTTTCGATGAAGATCAGCATAACTCTTTTGTCGGTCTTGTGAGGTTTTTATACGTTGTCGGATCGTTTGAATCTTTTCCGTAGTCATACGTACCAACTCCGGTCCCAACAACGTTGCTTCACCCACCTCATCCCAGCACACTAGAGAACGACACTTTCTTTCATACAATGCCTCGAATGGAGCCATGCCAATACTTGCTTGATAACTATTGTTGTATGAAAACTCCACCAACGGTAAGAACTTGTCCCAACTTCCCTTGAAATCAAGGACACATAGTCTTAATAGATCTTCAAGAGTTTAAATAGTCCTTTCCGACTGTCCGTCCGTCTGAGGATGATATGCCGAGCTAAATCGTAAATCTGTGCCCATAGCTTTTTGCAAACTAACCCAAAATCGTGAAGTGAATCTTGGGTCTAGATCAGAAACTATGGATACTGGCATACCATGCAGTCTTACAATCTCATTTATGTACATACGAGCAAGACGTTCAAGTGTATAAGTTTCTCGTATCGGTAAGAAATGAGCAGACTTGGTCAATCTATCAACAATGACCCAAATCACATCTATACCTAGAGAAACCCTAGGAAGACCGGTAACGAAATCCATGGTAATGTGCTCCCACTTCCATTCTGGAATTTCAAGTGGTTGCAATGGACCTTTTGGTACTTGATGCTTCGCCTTGACTCGTTGACACGTTAGACACCTTGAGATAAACAGCACTATCTCTCTCTCTTCATATTGCCCCACCAAAATGTATGTCGAAGATCATGATACATTTTGGTACTCCCAGGATGAATTGCAAACGGTGTGTTGTGCGACAACATGTTTAACATGTTTTAAACAACTTTTGTAACAAAAATACTCTTCCTTCTCATATACTCATATATCCCACATTCATTGTAAAAATATCACCATTATTATATTATAATAATATAATAAAATCTTATTTTATCAGAAAAGATAAAATATCGATTTTCAACAATTGTCACTTTAAAAATTTTCTCCATCTATATCCACATAAAATGAATATTTTTTTCATCATATAAATCAATAATTAATTATTCACAGATAATATTACAGAATCACAATAATGACAACCAGACAGTTCTCAGGAAAGAGGAGGCTTTCCAATAAGAATTTTTTCTTACTGGCGCGCAATTAGGTGACCAAACCTCTCCTTAGACAGAACTTTCTAGACATTGCCAATAATATTATCTAATAATATTATTCAGATAATATGAATTATTGCTTCGATAATGGAAAATACTGTGTAGTGACAATTATTAAAACAACAGTAATATAAAATATCAACGCAGCAATTATCGAATCAATAAAATACTGAACAGTAATTACTGTAACAATTATTGAGTAGTGCCTTATTACGTAAGAATCAATAATTAGTGCAATATCGTGTGCTACTATACAACAACGCGTATTACTGTATTTTAACCACCGGATATTCCAACAGTATTAACGGTAACAACTATATCGTTATTTATAAAAACTCTCTTTTGTCATTGATATAAAAATGTGTTTTTATTCGTATGTTTTTTTTGGAAGTGGTTAGCATCAAAGCCGGCCTTGATTATGAAGTTCACTTCATGCTAACGGATCCAACTGGACTGGATCCGTTTTTTTCCTTATCCTCATACGTATAATACAACAGAATAGTCAAATAAAACAAAGTGTGGGTTCTTCTTCACAACACCTCGAAATTAACTACTACTGCTACCACTTTCAACTTGAAAGTTCCAACTCAATTCCACCTCCAAGATCAAATCTTTGGTTTCCATCTCTCTCTCTATATAGACACACACGGATATAACAAGGAAAAAGGTGAAATGCTGCAATTGTTCTTAGCTGTAGCGTTCTCGGCGGTGCCTCTGACGCTGTACGTGCCGCCGATCCGAAGTCTCAGCCTCTTCGTGGAGTCCGTCGAGCAGCTCCTTCGCCAGTCCGGCGTTTTCACTCACCGATTCGGTCCTCGTTTCCGCCTCCTTTTCTCCAGACTCTTTGCCCCATTTTTTCGCTCCCCAAGGTAGACTTTTAAAAGGAATAACTCCCAAAACAAACATCAGTTATGATTGTTCCGAGTTTTGTATGATTTTCTGTTTACAGCTCTGTGTGAGATTATGTGTACATGTATTTTCTATTCTCCAATTAATAACGACATATAAATTTGGAGGATTTGTTCAAGTTTTGAGAGATATATATTCGGGTTCGGGTATATTTTGGTTCGATTGACCTAAATTTAGTTTTTGGAGGTGATTTCGGAGTTGTATGGATATGTTTGATTCTATAAGTTCAATGTATTAAATAATAGAATGTTTCTGTCCAACTCTGGATACTAGAACTGCTGTGGTTCCATTTCTAGAAACAATGAAACTTGCCCTAATTATTGAATGCCTTTATTGGGATAATCTTATTATATACATATTGATTCACTTATGTGGATATGGCAAATTAGGATTTTGTTGGAAAAGACAAGGTTGGTGTCTTTTGCCAAATTCAATTAATTTCAAATTGCATAGGTTAACTTAAACCTTGTGTGTTTTAAAAGACTCAATAATTTTCTCAGAAAATAAAATAGGAACCTTATACTAGGGGTTGTACTGGTACACATTCGCAGTATATGTAAGAAAAATAACCGAAACCAAGGGTGTCGGTAGCCAACTGATTCAGTTGGTTATTTTTTGCTCGGTTTAGCTGTTTGCTTCGGGAGTCCATTGTGATCTGATTTGGACGTGAGAAGGAGAGAAATAGAGCTTTCATTGTGAGATGCACATGGAACGGGAGAGAAGATTGTGAGGGAGTAGATCCCGACAGCAGCGACAGGGAGAGGAAAAGAAGAGACTGAGAGCATAGTGAACAAACCTCGTGCAGTATAGTGTATATATATTCAAAATAAATTACTAATCGATTAGGTCGGTTTTGATCAAATAACTGAGTTGTTTATGGTAAACTGAGTGCCGACCGAACTTACTTGGTTTTTTAGTTCTAAGAACAACCGCCGCCACAAACTTGGCCAGTACATGTCGGTTCGGATTGATTCGGTAAGCCGGCTCTCCTAGTTTTTCTGGTTTGTCATATTCCCCTACCTCAAGACTCATGTTTCTACATATTGAGCTTTTCTTTCTTACTAACTGCAACCTTTTTTCTTGGGAAAATGGTGGTTTTCAAATTTCATTGTCTTGTAGAGAAGAATTTTCATTTTCAAAATAGTCTTCTTTCATTTTATCGGGTGGTTAGATTTACTTTAGCAGCTTGTTATCCTGGCAGCTTAATAATTTAAGCTGAACTAAGTGGTTGATATTTCTATTTCAATTGGACATATGATGGTGACTTCAAACAAATTACTTGATTTAGGCTTTCATTATAAATGAGAACTCTAAAGAATAAGCTAGGCGATCCAAGTCTATTTCATGGGCGCTTAGTTGGAATGTGATAATTCATTGTATGACCCTTTTCTTTCTTTTTCTTTTTCAGTTAATCATTTCATAATTATAAATAGAGCTGGGATCCTTAAATTATTGGACATAACAAGTGGAGCAAAAGTTGATTTGAAAGCTTGTCATTATGTTTTTTTTTTGTGTAAATTGGCATCATGAGTATAATTATAAAGCCATGTTTTGTAGAAGAAGATAAGAAACACTGTAAGGCTCATCAAACCGTACAAGTGTATAGAAAGTATGAACTAAAACCCTCTTCTTCTGTTGAAATGTAAAAGACTTGAAAGCCTTGTTTCAACTTTTAACCCTTTTTGATCTCCATAAAAATAAAAAACAAAAAACAGCTGGTTAATATTTTTTCCTTGATGGGCACAAATGGTATGTATGTGAAGTGAGCACATAATAGTTCCTTCCAAGGAAATAAGAGGGAGTAATGCATTATGCAGAATCTCATCATGCACAATCAGACGACCTGCTGGCCATGAAAATGATAAAAGTGAGCTCGCTCGGGAGTCCCGGGATTTATGATGTCAGGAAAACATGTGAGCAGCTCGTGAAACTCAAAATTGTTGCGAGGTGCTCTTCATTTCCTTCTTTATACACTTCTACTCTTCTTCTCACCATCTGGACTGCATGTTAAGTAGTAGTAGTAGTAGTAGTTGGCTATGTCCTCATGCATCTTTAATATAAAGGTAAAAAATTTAAGATTCCATTTTCTTTATTTGATTGGAGGATATGGGATTTTAAAGAATATAAGTACTAATAATCAAGGTTGATTTCCAAAATGATCATTAATATTGACTCATGCTTGTCACGCCCAAGATTTTGAAATAGAATATCAAGAAATTAAAACGAGGTAAAAACAAATGGAGTAATATGTTTTTTTCCCTCCATAAACCGGAAATATGAAATTGTGCATATTCTTCAGATCTATCTATTAAACAGAATATTTTGCCGACCTAAAAAAAATACATATTCTCTTGTGAAAACATAAAATGCATATGACTAAAATAAATTATTCACCCAACTCGATCCCAAAAATAAATTGAGAATACATGCATGACATGACTAAAATTATAAATTCACAAGCTACTCCCTCTATTTCAGTCAAAATTACAAAGTATATTTTAACTTTTTAAAGTTAATCTCCAAATTCTGAAAATTTAAAAATTAATATGAAATTCATTAAAGTTTTAAAAACACAAAAATGACAATCATTAATATGTTTTTGCTAGTTTATGGTAATTATACAACTGTTTTGTACAAAAAATATCCAAAATTTTCAGAATTTATTTTAAATTTTAGAATTTGTTAAATTGAATCAAAATGTATCTATAACTTATGAATAGAAGTACTCATTTCCAAAGGTCACATAGGGTTGAAAACTAGCTCCTCCAAACGTGACTATATTTAAACCAAACTACACGCTCTATACATATCCCGCGCCTCACTCCTACTTACTTAGCTCACTGCACTCCCACTTCACCAACATAATCTACTTCACTTGCCATCTCTTCAACCAAAACCAGTCCATGGAAAATAACAAAAAGGCTTCACTGAAGCCATGGAAGAAAGGCCCCACAAGAGGCAAAGGCGGGCCTCAGAACGCTACGTGTGAGTATCGAGGAGTTAGGCAACGAACTTGGGGCAAATGGGTGGCCGAAATCAGGGAGCCTAAGAAAAGAAACAGAATCTGGCTGGGTTCTTTCGCCACAGCCGAAGAAGCAGCTGTGGCCTATGATGAAGCTGCAAGAAGATTATATGGTCCAGATGCTTGCCTCAATTTACCTCATTTGAGAACAAACTTTAACCCTTTAAACAAATCGCACAAGTTCAAATGGTTTCCTTCCAACAAATCCATCTCACTGTTCCCCACCAGTGGGTTGCTAAATCTGAATGCGCAGCCCAGTGTTCATGTTATTCATCAAAGGCTCCAAGAACTCGAGAAAACTGGTGCGTTTTCTAAGTTGTCTACATCTAGCTCATCCTCCAGTGACCCGAAAAATGAAGAAACTCCTATCGCAACTGCAAATCTTGTAACAAAGGCTAAAAATGTGGAGTTTTCCACAGAAACAACGCTGGAAGATCATAAAGAGAAGCCTCAGCTTGATCTGAACGAATTTCTTCAGCAGCTGGGTATACTAAAAAACAATGATCAGCCAGATACAGGTGAGGCATCTAGTAATTTAACAGAGCTTGAAACTTCTTTAACTGATGATGAAAGAGTTGCAGCATTTGCTGATAAAAGTTTAAACTGGGACATGCCAAGTGAAATGCATCAAGTAGAGGATCATCAAAGAGCAGAAAGTAACAGTTTCCAGGCTTATGATATCAATGAAGATCTGAGTTTCACTACTTCAATTTGGAACTTCTAAAAAGTAAAACTTAGTAACAAAGGAGCATAATTCCCATCAGCATTCTAAGGAAGGAGACTTGAGGAGTGTAGGCTGTGTAGCATTGATACATAATATGACAGAGATCATCGTGATAACTATAGAAATAACATATGCATAAAAAGCATGTTCTTTTGCCAACGTATACTTTCTTCCAACATTTCATCTTTCTAGTTACATTCATAGTTAAATGAATAGCTTCTATATCAACATCTTTCATTGTTTCAGTTCTAACTAAATTACCGATGCATGTAGAAGGAAGCCTTTATAACACTAACAAAGAATATTCTTACTTCAACTGAAGGCCATACATAAGCAGTTGGAGAATGATACTATTCGTGTTATTCAGTATGCTTGATCATCAGATCAAAACTGAAGTTGAAGGTTTAGATCCCAATTCCAAAATTACATATTAAAAAACTAATAAATAAATATTATTTATAGAATGACTATTTGGATGTTAGTTACCACTAGTAGCACCAAATAAATTTTCAGGTCTAAACACCAGCAAGGCAGCAACAGAGATTAAGCAAACAACATAGTAAACCCTTAAAATTACCTGAAATTAGATCGTCTTCCACAGCTTGAAAGGTAAAGGATGGGGATTCTCTTTCAGAATCTTACATTAGCCCTTTCAACAGTTTCATTTTGACGATGATTGCTACATAAAGCATCATCTGCTTCCCTCATAAGTTGATAAGAAGATCAAAACATCATAAGAAAAAGTAACCATTCAGTCATAATTAGATGGTTCTCTCACTGCATAATGACATCACAGATAAACCTACTATAACAAGAATAGACTATTTGGAGCCAATCCTCACTGGTGATCATATCCTATCGACCAATTTTAAAATCAGGTAAAGTAGCTAGTGAAGCATTGCTATTATATCATCAACACAATAAATACACAAACTTGTAGGCAATAAATATAATATATAACCAAAGGCAATGGAGTTTGTATATATATATAAATATAAATAGAAACAAAAAGGTAACTTGTTTCTTTAAGACACCGACAGAACTTCTTTCAACAAGATTTCAATCTAATTTCCGCTACAAGAAATATGTTCACAGAAAGTTCCCGTCACCAATAGCAGCAAAAAGATGGACAGATGATGTCCTAGGAAAGCAGCAGGCCTCCCAGGAGCCAGGAATTTTCTTGCTTATTAATTTCTATACTCAGACGCACTCATATATTCACCATGCTCCTCAAAATATTCGATCAATCGCTTCAAGAACTTATCACTACTTACAGTCTCTGTGTCACAGACAAGAGAACACTGTCTCCTTGCTCGAGTCACAGCAACATTCATTCGCCTGCGGTCACTCAGAAACCCTACCTGAAATAGATTTGTTTTTAAGCTAAGATCTTGATGTCAATGTAAATGGAAAATTTGACCATCCAATGTTCTCAACTCAGAAACCGTACCTCATTTTTGGAGTTTGATCTAACCATCGAAATGATAATAGCCTCCTTCTCCCGACCCTGGAAACCGTCGACTGTTGAAATTTCAATTTCTTTTAACTTGTCTTCATTGCTTCTCAACATCTTCAGTAATACAACCTACATTAGCAATTAAAAGAAAAACCAAATGATTAACGAAAGATAACAGCTAATATGCAGGACCTTGACTTTATAATATAGTTTCTATTTGCTAAGCTATAAACTTCATGACCAGAAGGCCTTCCATCAAACTAGTATTTATTGTACCTGTGCTGCATACGGGGTAATTATTCCAATATCAGCAGCTCGGACTCCACTGTGGACAAGTCTTTTTGCATGAGCTATAGCAACTTCAGCTTCACCCTCATTTAGCGTGCTATCTTCTTCATCCTTCTTTTCTTCCATGTCACAACTAAAATATCAATAGAACAGTAACCCTTGTATTCGGTCATAAAAGCTCAGAAACCTAAGGATATGGAAACCACTTCATTCCTTCTTATACATTCCTTATTGAGATTCATATACTTTCTAAAGTTTATGCAAATTTTGATTTTGATAAACAAAGTGGGTGACGGGTCTCTCAGCAAGTTTCCGCCACCTTTATGTTACAAGTGCCTCTTCTCCCTCCCAGCTTCAAATAGAGAGTGAAAAAATAGAAAATATGGAATTTTCCATAAAATATGGGCAATCTTCATATGATGATTGTGTTGGCTTTTATACTTGCAAACAATTAGGTGATTTAGTTTTGATTTATTTCCATGCATCCTGTTAGGAGTTCTACAAAATTATTTCTTTTAAACATAAACTACGTACCCAGCTATGTCTATGAGAAGTAAGGTTGGTTCTGTCGAAGATGATTTCTTTACGTCCTCCAGGTCAGATAGTATATGTGTAGCAACACTTGGATGGGCTTTGATCTGCAACAAATAAAAGGGAAGCATCAAAGCAAAAATAACACTATCTTATTGTATAATATTATTAGAGAAGGTATTATAATGAGATTAAGCTCATCAAAATTTTCCCTCTATTTTAAAAAAATACTCTTTTGGAGAATAAATACCTTCATTTAAAAAATAAAATTTGTTTTTTAAGCTATCACTAAAAAGTTTTTCATTATTAAGAACGATATGTGCACCTTACTGTCGTAAAGTTCTTCAGACGACCAGCTCATAATAAGTTCGTGCATGCGGTACTGGACAGTGAGCATTGATGTCACTTCATCTCCATAAAGTTCTGCAAGGCGTTCAAAGAGGGTTCTTCCTAATCCTCTTTTCTCAGCTTCAACACTCTGGACAGTTGGAGGAAGCTGGAGGTGATCTCCCGCAAGTACACATCTTGAACCCTAAAAACAGTCGAGCCAAATTTTAGTTTTATCAATTTGTGCTTGCATGTTTGATGAGCTAGAAGACTGGGTTAAAATTTTCTGCCGAAGAAACAATTAGACAGTAATAATAGTAACAGACAACAAAGAAAAATGGGAGAACCAACCCTCCGACCTGTCACATATAAATTTGACAAACATGATTATCCTCCATTGATCACTGAATATTTTGCAATTATGAAATATGCTTGCCATCAGATTTTGAGTTTCACTCCTTTTTCCCATCTTTTTTCTTGGAGGGAGGGAGTGCCTTCAAATTTTTGTCTTCAATTGTTATATGAGATTTGTGAGAAGACCACTAGTAATTGCAATAAAAGAAGTAAATTTAAACTCTAAACATCGACATCATGCATCTCTACACACATAATTATGTGACATTTTGTGTCATATTAAGAAGTACGCCAGCATGCAATTGCGCCAGTTGTTACACCATTACCTTCAGTAGAGCTATCCAGCATGCTATTTCAAGTGCCTGAGCAGCTTCGTCAATTATTACCAGATCAAATGAATAACCATCCAGCATTCGGGATAATGCACCAGTCAGTGTTGTCAAAACCACATCTGCATCTTTAATTACATCTGTGACTGCTCGCTGCTGCCTTTTACACTCTTCTTTGGAAAGTATCTTGAGCTCCTTTCGGATGTCCCTCCTTGTGTTTTTATCTTTTGCTTTCAACAATTTCACATTTAGTGCCTGGACAAGTCCATTAGGGAAATGTCAAATAAACAAAATAACCATATACACATAAAAGGAAAAGAAGTATAGTAACAGCAACTGATTTGTAAAGCACTAGTCGGTTATGAGCTTTCAGACATTTACCTTCATTTCTTTGCGGATATCCTTTGCTAGAGCACTATTATCCCCACGTAGCACCTAAAGGGAACCAGTTACATGTAACTGAAATTCTTAGTCAAGAATTAAAGCAATAGACAGCAAAATGCATTGCTGGTGAAAAGCATCTCGTCCATTACAAAGGCTAAAAATATGTAGACAAAGGAATATGTATCCACATATTTGACATTAATAACAAGAAAGACGGGTGAAAACTCCAGAACAGTAAGATTCACTCGAATTCTAAATGGTTAAGTGAAATGTGTATTACACAAATGCAGAATGATTAAGAAGCAATATAGTACACAACATATTCTTGACAATTTATTAAAGAAAGCAAAAGAGGAGTGAACTGAGTTATGTTTTTCACCTTTATATATATATATATATATGGTGAGAAAATAACTGAATAGTGAGACAATTAAGCTCATAAAATTCATGCTCTGGTAGAAAAGAATGATAAAAAGAGAGGCTATAAAGGACGAATATACATGGTCACGCACATCAGTTGATTTGAAATGAAAACACAAGGTAAAGTCAAACTTTCATTACAAACTCTTAATTAATCAATCAGTACGGCAAACTTCAAAACCTCATAATTTGAATCTTGTAGGAAAAAGCTGTAGTATCTAATACCTGTGCATCTAGAGCACTCTCCAATACTTGAGGTAGAAGACGTGCAGGATGTCCCAACCTCACCAACTTTACTCTATTGAACAATCCAAAATAGAAAGTTAGTTTTTCAATTGGATGCCAAATAATTGAAGAGATACGTAAAGTGTAAAATATCTCAGTAGTTTTTTTATCCACAATCTGGGAACAATTGCTTATGCACTAATGGGAAGTTTGACGCATGTAGCTGCAGAAATTACCGTCTGACAAACAAATCTTCCCACAATTCAGAGGAGAATCTCGGATTTAAAAAATTCAACAAGAGTATTCTATTTAAATCTAACAGGCCTATAATAAACTCAACTCAACAAAACCTCATCTCAACTTCCACGGAAGAAAATCGCATTTTTCTTTTCACTAAAGGGCTAAATGAATCATAATGGCTAATAGCGACACTTGATATGCATTTTACAATTAGAAAAGCACAAAGAACTCACAGATTTGTTGGAATAATTATTGCTGACTGTGTACTAACTACTCAAGCTTTTACTTGACATAGGAAACTCATTACTCCAGAGTCATGACATTCTACTACTACAGGAGTTGAAAACTAAAGAAGACCGATGCAATAGATTTTCAGACGACTACCCATTTTAAAATCAATTGGTAGAAATTGTATCCCAACAAATAAGAAAGGAACTCACTCACAATATGCAACCACATCACCACATACCTGTGAGGAACAAGCCGTTCAACAATGTTGTCAACGGCAATGTTTGAAGCAGCACAAACAAGAATCTTTGATCCACGTTTAACCTCCTGTAAGATAATTTCCACAACAGTTGTGGTCTTTCCAGTTCCAGGAGGTCCATGTAGCAAAAATAGGTCTTTGGATGACAGGGCCTTGGAAATGGCACTTTTCTTAAAGATGAACACAATATGCTTCAGTTTTAAATAAAAAATAAGAGTGCAGATGTGTAGAATAAAAACATAAAATTAAGTATGCATGGGCATATGTACCAAGATACAAACAGAGGATGTGTCCATGTATCTTACACTGTATAAAATTTACTTTCAAGTATAACAGGCACTACACATTGACAACCTAAGTCTAAATAACATAATGGCAACCCTCTAACATTGTAAAATTTACGATTTCAGAGAAAGAATATCCAATTAGCAATTATGCAGCATTTACTCTATGAAAAACAACCATATTCCAAGAATCAACTGGGGCTTGGATAGTGGGGGTAAAAATTATAGTGAAGTGAACAATTACAAGGGCTTGATGTAATGGTTCAGCTAATCATGTTTAGTTTCACTTGCATTATGGAAACTGCAAAGCCATTACTCAAAATTCAAAAAGGAGAAAGTAGTCAGAAAATAGAGAGGGGTAAAAAGTATGATGAATGACTTAGAACTTGGAAGTACATTTTATTTTTGGGTAGCTAGATCTCCCAGCTACATATCAGATCCTAACTAATACTATAATAGTATTAACTCAATACTTTGCAACGGGGGCATAGCATAAATATACCAAAAGTAATGATGAATTGTTTACAATTAGAAGCCACATGTAGGTAGATGTACTTTATACAGTAGATTTCACTGCAAAAGGGAACATATTTATGTTGAAAGACCTGAGAGTGATCAAGGTTGGAGTTAAATGGGGTGAAGGTAACATCCTTCTTTGAGACCGCCGGTGGTTTCTCACCAAATAAGACAGGAACTAAATCAGCAGCAGGTCCCTTTATCGCACCTTTACTCAATTGTATCAATGTATCCTTCATGCGACGGTATGTCACCTGTTGACATTGAAACATATTGTTCTCAACTTCTCTAAATAAATGAACTTTTTTTACATTATAAAGTTAAAGAATGATCCCTAAAGAGACGATCATTTCATGATTATCTGACAATGCTCAAAATTTACTACAGTACAAAATTACTTGAAATACTTTTCGAGGACGTTGTAGTTTGAACGAGCCACATAAAGATAATAAACATCCCTTTATCAAAATATAAAATAGTCTACATATGTACGTTTACATATTAATTTTTTAAATGAATGCCATACAAGGTTTATAAACATCTTGAAACAGACTAGCCAAAACAAAAGCCAATCCAAACTGTATAATCGTACCATTATATTGCGCAGTAAGAATCAGAAAATACAAAAAAGAAAATATAAATAAGCAAATAATGAATGGTGTACCTCATTAGCCACTTTCTCAAGACGTAGAGGACTATTCAAGCCCTCTTCTGGGACATCATCAAAAGCGACAGTGATTGACGAGTCCTGCTCAACATGAAAACAAAGTCACAACCCCTACCAAATACACGATGACAGTCCACAATTATGTTTCAAAGAAAGAATTACCTTCAGACGGTAAACCACACCTTGTCCAAGAGGAGGAGATCCCAGATCTGCCTTGTTTGGTTTTAAAATGACGACATCATGGGTACCAAACTGCAAGCGAAACAAATCCTTAAGTCCAATTAAGAAAAACAATGAAAGCGAAATTTTGAAATGATACAGCCATGAAAGAGTTCTTCCTGTCATCATCATATACGAATATTAGAGAATATCTTGTTTCCCTTTGTTGTGACAATTGATAGTTTGAGTTTCTCGATCAAAAGAATTAGGAGAAGAAAAAAGGATATGAAAATAGTTCGCAATTTTTCATGTCTAGTTCTAGCAAGAATGTGAATTATCAGGGGGGGAAATCTAACAAGAACTTAAATCCCCCCTCTCCCCTCTTTAAGTATGCCAGCAGGTAAGAAGCAGGAACCGTGGTCAGCATAGCCAATTCAACCAGAAGGCTGGTTAGTTATCATGCAACTACAGGTAGTTAATGCATAATACAAAACAATACAGGGATTGAAATAACATATGTCCTGCACACAAAAAATTTCTATTGTTTCAAGAAATTACCACTAGATATGTAATTGCACCTTGTGAGCAGGAAGAACATCTCCTTTATTAGATTGAAGCTCGAGAAGAGTTTTTCCCATCAACCCCGTCTACAGCCAAGAACAGAGAAGATATACACAAAGGCAACTTTTCTTTTAAATGGACAAATAGACATAAAAAACAGTTTAAACAAATACAAAAAATGTAGCACCTGAGCGTCAACACATTTCAAATTGAGAATAGTGGAGCCCCTCTTTTGAGCAGTATCCAAATTCCTTGTTGCACCCGTGTTCATTGAAGCAGATATCTCAGCTTCCTAAAAATCATATAAATATAGGAGATGCAATTGTAAGGCAAAGGGGCATCTATATAAATATGTAAAGAGACAACTAACTTATTCTTTCTCAATTTCTACTGTTCTTAAACTATCAACTAACTTATATTTTTTGTTGAGCTTACTATTTTGGTTTGAAATGAAGTCTAGGATCAACAGTCAATACTGATCCCAACATCCATGTCAGTAATTTATGCTAGCTTGGACATGTAAAATAAGCACTTATGGTTTGGAGAAAAAGAAAATTCGAGCACAAAATTTCCCCTGGAGGTTTAAAAGAACCAATTTCTGCATTTTATTTATCTAAATCCCAATAATTTTTCTTTGATAAACCTTCCTAGTTATTTTTATCAGTCAAAAGCCCAAAATTTTAACCATAATAACAACTCAACAATGTCAAAATCAATGATTTTTTCCTAGAAAACTATTATTAAAAAAAACAAATTAAAAATTATGCATAAATAGGCCAAATCATGAAAGTGATAGTTCAGAACAATGATGAAAAAATAGATAAAAAAAAAATCTAACATCAGATTTTAAAACGAACTCAATTTGAATATAAACACATTAAAACAGTCGGGAACAAATTTGAAAATGCATACAAGTAGGTGAAGAGAGAGAAAAGAAGACCTTTTCCATATCGAGTAAAGGGGCCGTTTTTGAGACAAACTGTTCTAGTGTCATGGTTGCTGCTGACGACGATTTCTTACTGCTTTTTCCTTTCTCCATCGCGTCTACGAGAGAGAAGGGTGGGAGAGAGAGAGAGCGGGTTTTGGTCTCTTTGCCACGACGCTTTGAATATGGGCCTTGGGTCAGTTAATATGAAATTAACAAGGATTAATTACATATATTAGTACATTTATGAAAGTAATTACAAAAATTATACACTCATAAAATAATTACAAAAGTAAAATATTTTATCATTTTTATTATTAATTTTAATACAATTAAATGTCCTTAAATTAAGGGATAATTATTAATGGGCAGTTTCCTTAATTTAGGGATCATTATCTGGTGGTTTTTTATTTCAAACGCATGATATTTCTCTCTCTAAAATCTTCTTCTTCTCCTTCTCCATAACTTTTGTTCTCGTATTTCTCTCTTCTTCTTCTTCTTCTTCTTCTTCTTCTTCATCACAGTTTGTTAGACAAATTGGTGGCGTAAATTAATTGTTTTTTAATTTACTTTTGTTGCACTTGTTAATCAACAAATCACACAGTCGAATACACGACTTTCTCTCTCCAACTCTCTCTCCAACTGAAAGGATTCTGGTTTCTCTCTCTAAGGGCTGTTTCTAATTTCTGTTAATTCTTATTCTACTAATTAATTGTCAATATGATCATATATATACGCTATGTTTCTAACAGAATGGAGTATTGATTGTTTGGATTTGTGTTGTTTTTATGTTTTGTATAGAATGATTGATACAAGAAAGAAGGATGAAAGAGGAAAAGAATAACAAAGAGTGATTTTATTAAGGATTTGAAGAAATTTATTTGGGTTTGTGCAGTTGGATTCTGATTTTGATGTTCCTGTACTTAAGACAGAAGTTCAAGTTCATAGCCAGAAGATATTTCCAACCCCAAAATTTTTAAAGGTGTGCTAATTTAAATTTTGTTATTGTTACTATCATATAACTGTTTGGTTACTTCTGCATTATATTTTGGTTACTGGTTTTTGTTGTACATGTTGTTTATGTATTGGTTACTATTAAAATATATTTTGGTTACCATTAAAATATATTTTGGTTACTAACATATAATTGTTTGGTTACTTCTTTAGTATGTTTTTTGTTACTGTTAGCTTATGATTTTTGGTTACCATGTATTTGTTTAGTATACATTGATATATTATATTTTTTATAAATCCCTTCAAATATATTCTACAAGGTTTATGTTATTTTCTACTTTCATTTCCACAAACACATCCTACATGGGCTCTCTATTCACTAATCCCAAGGTATTTCTCTTCCTCCCACAGGTTCATAATGCGGAAGTCTTTTCTAGAGAATGAGAGCAACCATGAAGAAGAAAGTAACAGCAACCAAAAAGCTCAAGTTTCAAGAAGATTTGTACCAAATTTTGATTAGTTCAGTTATCGTTGTCTTGTCATTATGAATTATGTTTCGTACTTTGATTTTTGTTGGATATCCATAACCATTTGTTATGGTTAGTGAGTATATAATGTTTATTGGAGCTTATGTTAATGAAATTACATATTTGATTATATAATCAATTATTTGACATTATTTGTTGGTTCGTATTAAGTTGTGTCTGATACATTAATATTAAAGGTGCAGTTTGGTAACCAAACATGTATAGAAGGGTAACTATTTTATTTTTTGGAAGTAACCAGATAGTTACAAGCTTGTATCAGGACATATATCAAGTGTTAAATGTATATGTGAGAGTATACATGGGTTACCTAAACTGGGTTGGATATACAGGTTGTTTCTGTTTTGGTTAACATTAAAACATGTTCTAATTAGCTTTTCTATAACTATTTGGTTACTTCTTTATTATATTTTGGTTACCATTAAAACTTGTTCTGGTTACTATCATATAATTATGTGGTTACTGTTTTATTATGTTACATTATGGTTACTGTTATTTAATGGTTTTTGACTACTATTGTTGTACAATCAATGAGGTATTTTAGTTATTATTTATTGTATCTTTTAAGTTGTGTTGGATACATTGTTTGAGATGTACAGTTGGTAACCAAATATGTATATAAAGGTAACCAACTATTGTTTTGATAGTAACCAGAGAGTTACAATCTTGTTTCAGGACATATATCAATTGTGAAATGTACATGTCATAGTATAATTGGGTTTCCTAAACAAACAATATCACATTCATTACAGGATGCTGGATACACAGGTTGCTTTATGTTTTGGTTACCATTAAAACATATTATGGTTACTGTTATGTAACTATTTGGTTACTTATTTATTATATTTGTTTTACTGTTATTTAATTGTGTTTGACTACTATTATTG
This sequence comes from Panax japonicus, assembly GCA_020205505.1. NCBI lineage: Eukaryota > Viridiplantae > Streptophyta > Magnoliopsida > Apiales > Araliaceae > Panax > Panax japonicus. Next base: position 15,692,038 of record CM035094.1, on the reverse strand, counting down.
TACAATCAGTGAGGGATTTTAGTTATTATAAGGGTAACCATTTTAGTTTTTTGTTAGTAACCAAATAATTAAAAACTTATATCAGAACAGTTATCAAGTGCTTAATGTACATGTGAGGGTTCCCATTTATCTAGCTGATGGATACTTTTAAATTACATAGTTATAAATGTTATTTGAAAATGGTCTATGCCAGTTGGTAACTAAATATAAATATAGAGGTAACCATTTTATTTTAGATGGATAATCAAATTTACATAAAAATATTTCAGAACAGTTACCAATTGTTCAATGTATATGTTTACTTTATATTGATAACTCATGATGGAATCAAAAATTAAAATATTAATCAACATCAATTTTGGTTACTGTACACCATCAAAAATGTTACCAACCATGTGGTTAATAGTTACTAGCAGTAAACAATTATATATTCCTGTAAACAATTAAATTTGTTGTATTGGTTACTGTCAATAACCATTGTCTAACAACTGAATAAACACTGTAAAGTAACCAAATTAATATTAGTCAGTAACCAAATTACATAATTTTAGTAACCAGAAAATAAACCAAATTTTTACATGCAATTTTGAAGGCCTAAATGATGGAATTCGACCAAAAAACCCTGCAGTTCACCAGCGAAGCTAGTGACTTTTGATCGTTGACCCGTTTCTAATGAAATTAGGATCTAAAAATGCCAAAATCCGACACTCCAAAGTTGACAGAAATTGTCAAATTGTCACTGCAACCAAATAAACATTATACTGTAACCAATTAAATAGTATACAACAACCAATATATATAATCAGATTAGCAGTTGTATGAAGGTAACCAATGTATTCAATGAGTAACCACCAATATAAAAGAAACAATTATAAACTACAATAACATTATACAGTAACCAAATAAACACCTTACAGTATCTAAATACATATTAGTCAGTAACCAATATACATGGTAATATTACTGTTAGCTTATGGTCTGTAAAGTAACCAACTCAATGTCAGACAGTAACCAAACTACATAATGTTAGTAACCAGAACATGAACTGGGGGGTAATATTATGCAGTAACCATTGCAATTTTACACAGTAACCAAGTCAGCATTATATACTAACCAAATTCAGATTAGACAATAACCAATAGTTGCAGGAACCAATATATATAGTAATATTACTGTTAGCTTATGGTCTGTAAAGTAACCACCAATATAAAAGAAACAATTATAAACCACAATAACATTATACATTAACCAAATAAACACCTTACAACATATAATACATATTAGACAGTAACCAATATATATGGTAATATTATTGTTAGCTTATGGTTTGTAAAGTAACCATCACAATGTCAAACAGTAACCAAACTACATAATGTTAGTAACCAGAACATGAACTGGGGTAACATTATGCAGTAACCATTGCAATTTTACACAGTAACCAAGTTAGTATTATATACTAACCAAATCCAAATTAGACAGTAACCAACAGTTGCAGGAAGGTAACCAATGTATTTAATAAGTAATCATTAATATAAAAAATATCAGTAGAATAATGTTTAAAATTATAAAGCAAGCATATAAACATTATACATCAACCAAATTAATAATAAACAGTAACCAAATCAATAATAAATAGTAGCCAATTTATATGTATTTAGTAACTAGAGTATAAAACATATTTTAAAATGCATTTTGCATTCAAAACATTCATTATTCTGACTTTGTGACCATTTAAAGAGTGAAAAAGTTGAGAAAGGTAACCAATGGACGAATACGTAGTAAACACGGGGTAACACTATGCATATAAATTGGAAACTCAAATACCTCGGTATACAAAATTGTAACGAATCAACAATCAGTGCAGTACGATCAACAATCAGATCTTGGAGTTGTCGATCTTTTATGTTTTTCTTCGATTTCAGAGTTGCGTCGCGACAAGAGATTTCTTCTTCTCCGGTAGATACGTCGTTGATCTGTTCTTCTTCGATCTCAGAGTTGCTGTCGATCTCAGCGTGCCGTAGCGACAAAATTTTTCGTCTTCTCCGATCTCAGTATGTCGCGCCAGAAGATTTGGATTTCTCCAATATCAAAGTTGCGTGTTTTGTTCAAATGCTTAAATGTAGGAGCGTGTTCTGTTCAGTTGCTTGAATATAGGACTGATTTTATCAATTTTATATTGTGTTGTTTTATTTTTGTAATTATGTTGTGTGTGTTTTATTTTTGTAATTACTTTTTAATTGTTGTATATTAGTGTTAAGGACCCAATTAACAAATTACATTCCTCATTTATCCAATAAATAGGCCCGGACCAGTACTATTCATATCTGAACAAAATTTCATCAAAGTTGTTGATATATATATTTTTTAAATTATTATGGTTTACTATTTTACAACTTAATGACATTATATTTGTTTCAATTCATGAAATCAAGAGGTTCCAAATATTCATCTCCACTATAATTTAAATCCAAATGATTCCGTTATGAGTAAAAAAAAATTATATTGATTGAATTTCGGGTTATATAATACTACTACCATACACAAATAACATTAAAATGTGTAGGTTTTTGTGTGTTAAATTTCAAAATAAGGCTTTAATAGGCACACCCACCTTCAAAACAATGTTTAGAGCATTCACAACAGTGTCATTATCTTTATCCCTACTCTACAGTGCTATTGGGTCATTCTGTAGGATAGAGATTCAATTTTTTCACTATGTACCCAACAGGTCCAAGGGAGTTCATCATATTTATCTCTAGTGAAGTGCTAACCTGGAGTCCCACAAAAGAAAATTCTTTTTTTTAATACCCACACTCCTTATTAGTTAATAATCCTGGTGATTGGATTTCTATGTTTATTTTGACAAGAAAAAGAGATTCAAATAAAAGATTTTTCATCGAATGACTATTCATCTATTGTATTTTCATACAAATAAGGGGCAAGAAAACTCTATGGAAAGATGGTGGTTCAATTTAATACTGTTTAAGAAAGAGTTCGAACACACACATCAATTGTGGCCTCTTGGGAGAATCGATGACTGCATCTTTGATGCACTGCTAGTACTAGTACATCTGAGAATTCTTAATTGAATAGTTATAAATAGCCCCAGGGCTATGGAACAAAGGATTATCCCGAACCTTCTCAACAACTAAGAGATCCATTCGAGGAACATGGGGACTAGTTGAAGTAATGAGCCCCCCAATATTGGGGGGCTCATTACTTCAATTGAGATAATGAAAAAGAATTTCATCTTTTTAGTTGGAACTTTACTTTTTAGTTGGAACTTTAGGCGGTTCTCTAAAAAAGATAGCGAAAAAAATTATACCTAGAGTCGAGACTAAGAGGATTCCTTAAATTTTAAAATTTAAAATTTGAAAGTTCCAACAGTCAAATCATGTTTTGAACGTTATAACTATTTTTTATTTAAAAGTAATTGTTGTTTGAATTTAAAAATTGCAATTATTTTAATTTAAAAATAGATATTGCTAGAAATCAAAATGTGCAACGATCATTATGTGTTTATGAGAACTTTATTTTAATTATAAAATAATAAAATTTATAATTATTAGTAATATTTTTTACAAAAATGATCAAAATCAAAATTTGACTGGTTTTTAATTTTTTTTATAGTTCTCTTTCTTCTTTAAATCCTTTGTTTAAAAAATAAAAATGAGTGAATTTGATAGGCATACCAAAATCAGCAATTAAGTAAGATAAGATCCTTTAACCAACATAAAATTGCAATAAATAAGGTGTGAAATGTCATTTTACATAAATAGGGAACGCTCTTTTGATTCCCTCATCCTGAGGAGTCAAATCATATATAAGGATTAAAATAGAGAATTATATAAGGATAAGAAAACTGTTGGATACTGATTTATTGATATATTCTTCAAATGTGGGGATAGAGAGTCTATTAGAAAAACTGTTGTGAATGCTCTTAGGAGAAAATGTTTGAAACCAAAGGATGTAGCAGTTAAAGGGAGTTGAAGAGAGGAATAAAAGACCAAGAAAAATCAACATCAAATGTTAAGTTTGTGTTGAAATAATGGAATGGAGAATGAAATAATTCATTCCATTCTAGTTTGAATGAGTTATTCTATATTCTCCCTCCCAAAGAATAAATTTATTCATAAATTTGGAAGAATAAGTCATTCCATTCCTTCCTTTATTATTCCAATCCAAACGTAACTTATTAAAAAATATTTCTACTCAGATTTGTTGTAAATTAGTTTCAACATGTTGTGTACAAAATCCTCCCTGCAAAACTGGAGCAGCAGCTTCCTCCCATTGCTTATTTATGGGAATACTAATGTTACCATACCATAAAACAGAATTCATGCTGCAACCAAAAGCTTATCCGTGTTACCAGTAACTGATGGTAGTAACTAAACAGAATTCTGATTAAAACCTCAATAGAGTTTACATAAATTCAATTACAAAACTCTAAAGCACCCTTCCACATATGAAGACTGTATTTCTTAAATTAAATTTATGTCACCAAATTGATAAATTATGTTAAGAATAATTTATCTCTAACTCAAGGGTATTCGATTCTCCAAACAACAGAAGCTTCATCTCACTACTACTGAAACAGAAGAAAACTTCATGGAGACCAACATCTCATTTGTATATAAGGGCATTACGTCCGGGTCCAATGCCTATATAATGAATTGGTATACCCACAAGCTCTTCTATCCTTTCCACGTAGTCCCGTGCAGCCTTTGGCAGATCAGAGTAGCTTCTGACAGAAGAGATATCAGTCTGCCAGCCAGGCATCTTTTCATATTCCACCTAAACACAGAAGATAACTCATTAAGTGAACAAAAACAGTAACAAGACAAATCCTTGCTAATACAGGATCTATTGGAGTTCAGCACAATGTTAGACTAACAGCAGTGAATACAAGCTTCAGCCGTATTGCCTATAATCAGCAAAGAAGTTTGAATATTTACAGCAAGGCTAAGCAAAATTGTAGCTATTACAGGCTTGAAATGGGACAAGTAAAAATATAAGGGGATGGTTAATGTCGTGTAAATATTAGAACGGTTTGCTGAAGTCAAGCGATTCATTTGTGAGATAGAGTATCAAATTGTAGTGGATGGATCTGGTTATGAGTTCCAAAACTTTAAAGGAGCAGAATATCAGACTAAACAAGGATAACAGAATAAAGGAAGTGATAATGAAATGCACACACCCATTATCCTAGGCATTAGAGATTAATGCAATAGCCTGAAACAGTAATATTATTAAAATATCAATATATCATAATACCAAAACCAAACCTTAATGAATAACACTAAAGAGAATTAGGAAGTAATTTCAGAACTAATCAGAGATACTATAAGATAATAGAAAGACTCTCGAAGTCCACGACATACAAAACATAAAAAAATTACCCTATAGGGAAAAATAAGCCCCCAGCTAAATGCCCAGTCCCAAAGCACAAGTGACTAAAATCTCACTGTCACAGCAACATAGAATTGTATAACAGCTCTTGAATATAGCTGGAAATACTGGCTGTCTGTTAAATTTGCAATGAGCATGCCTACACATTCTAGGAATCAAGATGTACGGACATTTGGGACACAAGTCCCTATGAAATTCTAAAATATACTGTCCATGGCATTAAAAACACATCTGTTCTGACGGGACCAAAAAGACTAGGAAAATTTCAAAACAAAAAGAAAGAGCTCAACATAAGGATATGAATAAATAAATTAACAGCGGGGAATTGTTCAAGCATCCACTTATTTTTTCCTAGCATTCAAGCTAGACCTGACAAAGATGGCCCAGGCCCGCGGGCCGGGCCGGCCGGACCGCAAAAAACCGGGCCTTTTTGGCCCGGCCCGTTTTTAGCCCGCCCCGCCCAAGTGGCCCGTGAATTTTTTCATTTTTAAAAAAAAAATGTTACTACTTCTAGATTGTGACTTGTAAGTAAATAAATAAGAGTTCAAACCAACTAAGCTACAACAACTATTTGTTTTTAATGCAATCTTCAATATATTTTAACTATAATTGAAAATTATAATTAAGATATGTAGTTAATGTAGGTAATTAATTAATAATATTAATTTATAATGCTATTAAAATTTTAATTGATTGAGATATGTAGTTAATAATTTCAAAGTATAAAACTATTAAACTAACAATTATTAGTTTAAGTTAGATAATATAATTATAAAAATTTAAAATTATCTATATATTAGTATTAATTACAGTATTTATTAATTTTAAAGAATAAAATTTGATTATATACTTTGAATTACTAGCAATATATTATCCGAATCAACTAGCAATATATAATACTTTGAATTACTAGCAATTTGGAAAGTAAATCAATCATTATCCCTTAATTATGCATTCCCCCTACTTATTTGGAAAGTAAATCAATCATTATCCCAAATCATGTCTTTAGAATAATATCTAAAATTATAATACTATTAAAATTTTAATTGATTGAGATATGTAATTAATTTAAGTAATTAAAATTATTGTTTATTATAAATTATTTTTAATATTTATTATTATTACTATTTTTGGTGTATCAAGATTTTGCAAAAAAAAGAGGAAAAAGCCCGCGGGCCGGGCCGCCCAACACGGGCCACGGCCTAACAAATGTAGCCCGCCAAAATCCGGGCCTTTTCGGCCTGGCCGGGCTGTTTGCCAGGTCTAATTCAAGCTTTCTATTTCACATGGCATCGAACACCTAATGAGAATAATTATATAGTTAGGGGATCAAGCACACACAAACCTAGCTAAATTATGGAGGCAAACCCTCCCCAACCCCAAAAAACGAAGAATAGAATAAAGGAAAGTAACTTGCCTTTGATTGCTCAAGAACACTTAGATCTCCAGGGAATGATTCAATTGGTGTACCATCAATATATTTGTAAGAAACACCCAGCTCAATTTCAGGGAGATCCGACAAAACATCTAGTTTGGTGAGATTCAGGGAAGAAAAGCCATTAATCTGACAGCAGTATTTAAGTGCAACTACATCAAGCCAGCCACAACGACGAGGACGGCCAGTTGTTGTACCAAACTCCTGTCCAGCAAATCTAAGAAGATCCCCACCTTTACCCAAGATTTCTGTTGGGAAAGGACCAGAACCAACTCTTGTAGTATATGCTTTAACCTGCATTGGAAAAGTCATTTAGGAACCAAAACTAGACAAGTAACCATATGTATGTCAAACATGCCTTTGTAGCTAGTGAAAAATATAATAGTAATATAGAATCCTGTTTATCTTTAAATATGATTAGACTCTTCCACAAAAATTAAAAAATTAAAATTAAACTCTTTTAACAATAAACAAGAGGATACCGACTAGCAGCAGAACGAGTTGATGACTGAGTGCCTCAAATTAAATAAAAAAGGTAAGCATCTAATAATAACAAATTTACTTTATTAGAAAAAGCTTTCCTCTAATACCACTTTACCCACAAATGGATTATAACAGGACAGACAAACATGAACAATTTGGGACCTGAACCACTTCACTAACTCCATTATTTCGTCGGGATAAGGTCCAAAAATACCTTTAACGTTACAATTTTTGGATCATTTGTGCCCCTGCCGTTAACAGTTGTGCCAACTAGACAAACGGAATTGGCAGTTAGACATATTTTGCTGACGTGTCAAATAATTGAAACAAAAAATACTATTATACCATCTGATGTGTATAAAAATAATATTTTATATATATTTGATAATTTATTTATTATGTGTATTTTATTAATAAATTTTATTTATTAATAATTGTATTTAACATGTGAACCACCCAGTCCTCCTCCACCACCACCACCACCACCACCAATCCACCACCACCACATATAATATATGCAATCCGGTTCTCCTGGACGATCTGGATAAGGAATCGAATAAGCAGTACCACCACCATCCTGTTTTTCACTTGTCTGAACTCTAAGCCTCCTTATAGCTTCTACAATTCCAAAATCTCAAAAGAAATCAACACAAACAAATCAAAAGAAATCAACACAAACAAATACATATATAGACAACGAGGGAGAGAATATACAAATCTCAGAACTTTCAGATAAACATAATTAAAAAGGAATTTTTTTAAGTAAACAATAGAAGAGAAGAGAAGAGAGAGAGAGATTGGGGGAAAGATGGAGAAATTGAATAAATCAGATCCACACCACACCACACCAGATCCACCGCTGTCACCTCCTTCCACACCAGATCCGCCGCCGCCAACTCCTTCCGACTGCTAGCCCCTTCTTTCACGATTGCTAGCCCCATCTTTCTCCTCCCCCACCGCCGCCTCCTTCCGTAACAAACCTTAGATCTGATATGGGTTTAGATAGAAAAAACCTTAAAGAGAGAAAATAGATCTGATATATGAGTGGGTTTAGAGAGAGACAATGAATATATTTAGTATTTTAGTAATTAGTATTTTAATATATCAATTAGTTGTATAACATATCAATTAGTAAAATATTAAATAAACTAGTATATTTAGTAAAAAGTAAAAAGTAATAAATTAGTATATTTAGTATATTTTAGTAAAATAGAATACTAAATATTTAGTAAATTTTGATATGTTATACTAACATTTAGTAAAAGATAAAAAGTAATAAATACTAATATTTAGTAAAATAATTTTAGTATTTTAGTATTTTAGTATTTTTTTAATTAACAAAATAATTTGAATTTTAGTATTTTAGTATTTTTTTATTAGTATTTTATTATATTTTTTAATTAGTATTTAGTATTTTTTAATTAGTATTTTTAGTATGTCCATGTGACTGCCACGTAATCAAATTGGACGAATGTTAGTCTAATTGGCACAACTGTTAACGGCAGGGGCACAAATGATCCAAAAATTGTAATGTTGAGGGTATTTTTGGACAAAAAAAAAGTATAGGGTGCTCAGTAGACATTGGAAAAAATGTCAGGGGCATTTTTGGACCTTATCCCTTATTTCGTATGATAACACATTAAAATTATAATCCACATTTTATGTCCATTTAAACATTTAAACCAGAAAAATTAACATAGAACTCCTTGAGAGATAATGTGACAACAAAGAAAACGATGAAAAAATAATGCTATTATCCACATACCACTCCAACAATATCACCAAGGACTCTAGGAGCAATACCAAGGCCAGTGCAGATTCCACCAGCTGATGGACTGGAGGAAGTAACGAAAGGGTAAGTTCCAAAATCAATATCCAACATGGTTGCCTGACCACCTTCAACCAAAATCTTCTTCTTTTCTGAGATAGATTTATTTATGAAATGCACCGTGTCAGTAATGAACGGCTCCAGCCTCTCAGCAAATCTCTTATACCGTTCAACCTCTTCCTTGAGCATGTCAGGGGTATAACTAAAACCCTTAAATCTTGAAGCTGCGTCTGATAATAAGAGATCTAGTTTCTGAGGAAAAGTATCCATATGCCTCAAATCACTTACTCTTATGCCATTACGGATAACCTTGCTAGAGTAACAAGGTCCAATGCCTCTCTTGGTAGTGCCAATGAAGGACTTAGCTAGCTCCGCTTCTCTAAGCCCATCGACTACTTGATGAAAATCAAATAACAAATGAGCTCGGTCAGATATCAGGATCCTTCCTTCACAGGAAACTCCATTAGATTCAAGGCCATCAATTTCTTTAAACAGTCCTGGTAGATGCACCACAACTCCATTACCAACAACACACATAGTATCCTCATTCAGAATTCCTGAGGGAACAAGGTGCAAGGCAAACTTCTTTCCCTCCGCATTGTAGATAGTGTGTCCAGCATTAGCTCCACCCTGTCACAAAATACTAGTGAAATCTGCATAACTAAGAGAATGCAATAAAAAATAATCGGATGGTTAAAAACCATATACAAGGTCCTTGGCACCCTTCTCTAACAACCATGTGTCACATGTTTGGCAGGAAGGTTTCACAGAATTTCTGGAAAGGATGTCTCAACAAAATCAAAGGGGATAACTAAAAAACTGTTACATAGTTTCCAGTTTGGTGTTGGATAACAAGCTGTTTCTGGTTGCTCTAACAGTACTGGTGCACTTAAGTACTTCACATGATTCTTTGTCAATTACGTGCCCCTGTGAAAAGCAGCTCTCGTATAGTTGAACACTTGAGCTCGTCCTTTAACAACTATAACTTTAGGGGTAAATGGTAATTACCATAATTTAAACATGGTAACAAAAGTTACAAAACTCCGATCCCTAATTCCTAAAGGTTGCATGTTTATGTCTCTCTTTGTACATTTCCCTGAATTGGTCAGTTCATGGGAGCGTGTGCTGTGTTTTTCCTTGTATGTAAAGTTGTAAAACGAGTACACAGTTCGGACTCGATTCGTACTTGTTCGACTAAAATTCGATTCGAACTTGACTCGAAATATAAATGATTCAAATATGAGCAAATTTTAAAATTCGATAAATTACTCGAACCTCCTCAAATTACAATTTTTTATTGATACTCGGATCATATTCGTTCGAAAAGTTCAAACTGCTCGAGCTCGATTCGAGATCGTGCTTGACTCGGTAGTTAAACAATCCTCGATCAAACTTTATTTTATACTCGATAAATTTTGTGAACCAAATTTGAGCAACTTAATACTCGGTCGATTCATTTACACCCTTACTTGTATGTGTGACCAGGGGCACAAAAGAAGGATGGTGTTAGGAGCTCTGATTTACATGACTAGGCTCTTTTTCATAACCTATATTTCTTCCAAAACTGTTGCATCACCAAGATTATCCAAATAGAAAAACAAATAGTTATAACACTTTTGTATACTAATCCGTATCATTTGATGCTTACATGAACATATATAACACGAATAGAAGTTGTCTATAAATAAATTCCATCTTATAAGCAAGGAATAAGGAGACCTAATATAAAAAGATTCCATCACTTTCATAGAAACCAAAAAAAATATAATAGCAATACGAAGCTTCAAACGAAGTTGAAGTTCTAGACAAAAGAAAAATAAATAGTTGTAAGCTCATGAAACTACCAACTCTATATACTCTCAATATCCCTCATGGATAATAATGGGAACAGTTATTCCCACATATTTTGATAGTGAAAATCATATTTCAAGACTGAAACGGTCAGTCTTTTCAAGTGAACTAAAAAGTTCTTTACTTTTTATACATATTGCAAAACTAAACAAAATAAGCATCAGTCCATCCAAACAACAAAATAACTTGCACCAACAAAAATGGCCAGAAGTGACAAATAAAAAATGGATACGTGAATTTGGTTATTTAGGCAGTCATGCTCAAATTTCCTCTGATAAGATTAACCAAAAGATATTTACTAAACAGGGAAAAGAAGAATGACAAGTAAAGAACTATCAACCACAACACCATTGTTCTTCTCGGCCATAATTTTCATTCTTTGTGCATTAAAAAACCAGTACATAAAGCAGTTATAAAAAGGAATTTATGTAATTTTAGTACCATCATATACTCCCTCCTTTCCACAAAAAGAGTACCGTTTGAAAGAAGAAGAAAAAAACTGTTCCATAAAGAGTGCATTTCTCAGATAATAGCCATTATCCTCAAGTTTGCTATCAAAATTTCATTATCATACCACCCCACTAAACTAAAAACTTAAGTTTATATGAAACAAAAATATACGGATGCAAAATTTGCATATGGGACTTTTTGTGTGGAACTGAGGGAGTATTATAACTGAGAGTTAAATAAAACCAGAGGTCCACCAGATACATTGTATATACATACACTAAACATTTACAGGAATATGTATATGTAAAGCTGTAAACCCTAAAATTCAGTGAGAAAATAGAAAAAATAGGAGTACCTGACAGCGAGCCACTATGTCGAAATGCTTAGCCAAAATATCTACAAGCTTGCCTTTGCCTTCATCACCCCACTGACAACCCAACACGCCCGATACCTGACTCAGAGAACCGATTCGACTCAGCTTCTCAGCCACGAGTGCCGGCGGCGACGAAGTAACGGGCTTGGTAGAACAGACGATGAATCTCCTCGGATGATGTAACGTTAGGTGGGACCCATTGGTTCTGTAGGTCCCGCAGCCGCCATAGGAGTTGCCCCACCGTGGAGCAGTTATGAGATTAGTGTCGAGTCTGAGAGCGGAGAGGTTCATAGTTGGCGTTGGTGCTTACAGATAGAGAGAGAGAGAAATGAGGGTTTGGGAGGGAGGCTGAAATTCGGGGGAGTGCGGGGGAAAAGGAGTAGTGATTATTTCACCTGAGGTGGCACCAGCTAGCTCACCCTATTTTATATTTGGAATATATTCTTTTTTCTTTCTTTTTTTGTCATTTGTTACACTTATAAAATCATTTGTTTTATATAATCTTGTATTCTTAAAATATTATAGTTTAAAGTTTTTACACATAGATTAAGAAAGTCATTTAATATTATCATTTAACAATTAAAATTTATTTGAAATTTCATCACTACCCTTTATGGGAAGTTGAAAACTATTACTCCCTCATATTCAGATTAAATGTCTTTTTAGAGTTGAGCACACTTAATAAGAAATAACACAAAATGTCTTTTGTATCCCTAATTAATTATTTCTCTCTCCACAATGGTCCATGTAATTGCATTTACTAAGCATATTAAATAGAGGGGTAAATTAGGAAAAAATAGTGCAATATTGCATATGGATTCCAAAACGACACTTGTATAGAATAAAATCAAAAAGACATTTAATCTGAATAGGAGGGAGTAATACAATTTTGCGGGACAATGAGAGAAGATATTAGTGATATAGAAAAGTAAATAATTTATTCTCCTAAAAAATTGTAAACAACAAATAAATTAAAATATTTTTTAGTTACTTAAAAGTTAGTTAGTTTGTTACAAGTAACTGTCAAGGGGTGTTTTTTAACGACACCACAAGTCTTCTAACTGTCATCTCTCTTCCAAGTTAATTGGAGGTCATCTTGGAGATGATGCCAATATCAGTAGGGAAGAAATAAATACCCTCAAAAATCTCAACTATACTTGAAAGACTGCGTACTGAATCAAGGAATACGCTTCATCGAGAAAGAGAGAGAGGGAAACCAAAAAATGTGAGCTACTTGAAGTTTTGTATAAATGAATTATGGTTTAATAAAAACATCCGGTCCCATTAGTTCTAACAAATATTGCACTTCACTATATCAGACTATAACTTCTACAAGGAAGAAAATTTAACTCAAATGGTATAAATCACTCAAAAAGACAACCAAAAGATTTTAATTTTATTTAATAAAAAAATTAGAGACATCATCTAACTTGTGACGTTTCTGCCTTCTTCAGCTCTTGCTTCAATTTGTATTCTATCGAAAATAAGCAGGGCTGCAACACTTGTGTGCGGTTTTCTGGCAACTGCCAGAGCCCTTCGGCCTTCAAAATTTCTTCAAATTAATGAATGTACGGTATATGTCCCTTCTAAGTTTTGATCAAGCATTCTTTGGGCACTCCAAATTCCTTTTTCTCATATACAAATTGCTGCCTCCAAGGCTCATGATGTAACTTGTAATGCAACACCTTGTAAAAGAGAAAACAGTTCAAATCATACGGTAACAACACAAGACTGACTGTAAACAGTTGAACACACAACCCACATCATGACAGTATGCAAAACGTAGCAACATACTTAACATCTAGAACCTATATAAAGGAAGATGAGGTAGATTTACATATGACAGCAAACATATGGTTTTACTAAAGAGGATTAGGTGGATTTCAAGTCTTTTGTTCTGATGGATGCATTACAAATAACACGCTAAATGGAGTAATGAAATTCTGAATGCCATTACTCACTTTAGATGAACTCCTTACCCTTTTTGATGACTCAAGACAGTGTTATATCCAATACGAAACATTATCATTTTACCGATCACTTTGAATGCACGTGTCCATGAAGAGTCCCATCAACTCATCCCATAAACATGTCAAATTACTCGATGAGCTGGAACACTGCTTAATCTTGATATATATACTCTCCTTAGTTATTCTAAATGTGATAAATCCCAATGGGGACATCTGAATTGGGGCAGAGGGTACTATGTCTATACTCCAGCAAAGTTAAGTCTTGCAGGTAGTCCTTTAGAGCACCAAATGTACCCACTACTAACGTCGGGTGAAAGCCACAATCATTTAGTAGTGTATATGTTGGTAAAACAAATGCCAATTGCAAGAGTGGTTGGTATGGAATGATAGATGCAAGCAACAGCTTTCAGACACGAGATTATATACCTGAATAAGTGTAGCAAAGACATCATCTTCCTTTAGTTGCGATAATTTTTCAGCCCAATCCTCCATATACCCAAATGCAGTTTTCTGCCTCTCTGCCTCGAGTAAAATAGAATCACGATATATAAATCTCTGCCAGATCTTCTTTACATTTTCCAACATGAATTCTATTTCTGTTTCATTGAATCCCTACAGGAGTGGAGAGAACCAAACATTTAATTTCTACCAAACTAAAGCCCCGATTTATTGTCAAACTGAAGGTAGCATCAGCAAGCAATTTTATCTTCGTTTATAATTCTTTCGTTTTATATTGGTAAGTGATGACATAAATTACCCGGAGAATATTGATCATATTCGGTATTTCATCTTCCATTATCCGAACAGCAAAGCTTTCATAGTTGAGCACATTCTCATATGGCAGGAAGATCCCATCCTGAAGACATGGAAGCAAACACGAGAAATTGATATAGTAAATGAAACAACTAGGAACATGCTGGCATGGTTAACTTTCAAATAAAATTTTTTTATTGTATAACAGTATCTCCTAGGTGCTCAAGGCTTTTGTGTGGCGATGTATTTTGACAAAACATCCGCATTCTGAGAATTATTGAACGGCAACATGCCCAACCAGTTCTCAACCAAATATCTTGAGCACTAAGCTTCAAATGCTATTCCTGAGCCATTGAGCTGGAAAGTAGCTGACAAAATATTTCTCAGGCTAGGATTTGGCGGAACAAAACATAAAAATCACTCGACCTGAATGATGACAGGGATGCACCCTTGTAAAATGCTATCTTCCATTCGGCCGCTCCACCCATCTCCAGGCATAACCCCACAGAAAATAGAACTTGCCACATCCTCATGATAGTTTTCAGAACGCAATGGGGTCACAATCACATCATCTGCATGCTGTTTACCAAGCTTCCCTTCTTTCGTAAGGCTTGATCCAAACTCTTCTGCCACTTTCTGCCTGATACCCATACTATACCTGAACAATAACACCAACAAATGAATCAGTGAAGAACAACTAAATATTAGACAAATCTTTCAGACTGTTCTGGTAGCTAGATTATATGAAATCTACGGGAAGAAAAAAAATCTAAACCACCAATAATAAGCTTTTTAAGCACAGAAGGAGAGGCAAAATAAGCAAAAGAACAGAGACAAGTTATCCATGGCTCCCTTGAACAAACAGTTCTCATGATTTTAGTTTTATTGAGCAGCCCATTTTCATTATATTTCACTTTGAACTTTAGTTTGCTTACGTAGGTTCTGGTCTTCCCTTTTCATAAGCTGATCCTAAATTTCCATTGAAGTAGAAAAATGTCTTTCGCTTCTGTCTTGGCCTGCACATAATCTCCGGTGGATTTAATTTTTGTGCAATAAGAATAAATATTAAGGTGAAGACCGAGATAAATACCTAACCAACTTGATGAGACACGTACCTGGCCCATAGTTTCAAACTCAGCGAATTCACGTTGGGACGCTTCCATGCAGGAAGTACTATATCTTTATCTGGATCAAAACATGAGTGGTTGCCTCTTCTGGTAGGTGATATTTTATCCCAGTTGTCAGCCCAATATGCTGTAGTTGAATGGTTGTGCTTTGAATTTGTATTCCCCCAGTGGACCAGCATCATGCTGTTCCATATCTCCTTTGGGGCATAGCATGCACCTTCATCCCATGAAAAAGACTTCCTTGAGATACAGAGACAACATAATTAGCATAGACCACAAACAGTATCATACTAGACAATGCTTTTTATCCCAAACAAGTTGAGGTAGGCTGACAAAGTTCCCGATCCATATCATACCCATATGTGATCTCTTCCTGATGAGCGGTTCCAGTAAGGATATTGGTTGACAATGTGAAGATAT
Organism: Panax japonicus; assembly: GCA_020205505.1. Classification (NCBI taxonomy): domain Eukaryota; kingdom Viridiplantae; phylum Streptophyta; class Magnoliopsida; order Apiales; family Araliaceae; genus Panax; species Panax japonicus. Next base: position 15,675,939 of record CM035094.1, on the reverse strand, counting down.
GCATTCTTATAGAAATCCAGCGTTAAAGAGCTCCTCAAGCCCATGTGTTCCTGAAATTTAAAGTCATGAACACAACAATTCTGAGACATATTAAGCTACAAAAATATATAATGTATACACATGAAAATTTATGATACGTAAGTATGTAATATTTATACATGACATTAAACCACAAAAAGAAAAATGAATTATTGACTAATTGATCCCAGGTTCTATCAGTTTAGCAACCATCAAGGTTCATGCATCCCAATTTTGTTCCCATGGCATAACCTAGACACTAATGCATCAAATATCAACTGAAATTGTAATTAATTTACAGTAACATCCCAAGCTTGGGAGAAAGTGAGACATAAACACAGTAGGAGAACAAGTACTAATATGTTGAGCAATAGTTCTTGTTCAACTCCCCTTCCCCTTTTCTTTAAATGAACAAGGAGAGAGATGGAGTACTGAGCTCCCCACAATAGCAAACGAAAAAAATCATGTGCTAGAAGAAAAATTACTTGTCGAAACAAAAGATTAAACTGTTCAATCAAATGCGTTATGGCCATAGAAAGAAGAGAACAAGATGAAAACAAAAGCAATCACAGATAACAGTTTAATCATTATGGCCTAGGTTCACAGGTGAAGATTGACTGAAACAAATAAATGAAAATAATTTAATAATAATCATATTAACTACATAGCTGCAGAGAATTCTCTCCCTAACATCATCATCCACTTTAAAATAATCCAATTTTTGCCCTCTGGATATACTAGAGCCCAAATAAAGGAACATGTATACTCGATCAGGTCGAAGTCCATAATCAGGTTGGTCTCCCAAGAATGTTCTGAGGACTGAGCTAAAGTTCTATGGCAGTGCCCCAACACCCTCCTTCCGCCCTCCAATGCTTACCGCAAAAATTTCTTTCAAATACCTCACCAAATGTGTAGCACTGCCGCACTGGAAATATAACTCTATAATTCAACAAAATTTGAGACACAATCACGAAGTCATAAGTGATGCAAGAGTTCTTGCAGTAATTCTTACAAGGCATTGAAAAGTGAAGAAAGCCCCAGTTATTGTATCAAATTTGGTCAGATGCCATATCAGACACCATTGTACCGATTTAGCGAAGGATTAAGTTGTTAGGTACTGTGTCTGTGGTATATCGGACTAAGGTGATGTTTGATAAAATTGAGCAATTAAGATCCGAATGTTAGTATATCTTAACAAATTAGATCATCTGAGTGAAATAGCATCTGAACCTAAAAAGTTGTTTGGTAACTAATATGTGTAAAATATTGAATGACACTATTTTACCATTTTAATCCTCTAAGTTGTTTAAAAATTTTATTTGATAATTTTAAATATGCAATCTAATAAAAAAGCGAGTGAATAATATTGTTGAATGTATTTATATAAAAATATTCACATACTCTAATGACAAATATTAAACAAATCACTTAAAAAAATTAGCAACAATGTATAATATGAAGATTATACATTAGATAAAAAATGTATCAAATTTAATAGAACAACTAATAACATAATAGTTGAAAAGAAGAATTGTACTTCATCTGTTTCAAAATATAAGATTATTATTGACTTCTTAAATACAATTTAAAATATTTTCAAACTCGTAATTTAGTTATATGTTTTTTTTTAATTTTAGCTAATACAATTATGAATATTGAAAAATATCAAAAAAATAATACTAATTGTAAGATTTATTGTTTCATATTTTCTAATCATCTCAATTTTAATTTTAAAAATATCTCAAATTGACTTTTCAAAAACATCTTAGAATTTGGAATGGACGGAGTATAATATTTATTGAAGCTATTTTTGTCCATAAATTTAAAAATTTTTATAAGAGACATCTCTTAATGGTTTGGACTTAACTTTCTATCTTACCAATTTAGTGGCATTGAGATGGCTGAATTTTTTTAGTAAACAACTTCAAACCTCTTAGCGAATGAGATAGTGGACTGTTAAGATGTAATCAAACACCACGTAAAAGCACTTTTACTTCAAAAAATTGCAAGCTACTATACCATCATGCTCAAGTGGGGAGCATCATCAGCGCGGGTTATAATGCATGAATCAAGAACTGGAACAAAGAAATAATCTGCTTCTTCTCCATTTATTGTTCGATATGGACTGGCTAATATCTGTTCATAAAGTGCCATCTGCAAACATAGCCATCACTTACATAAGTTCTAAGCTATTCCAACATCAGTTTGCTAATACTTGTTAGCAGAGATCCAAGTGATACCTGTGAACCATACAGAAAATCTGTCCATAAGGTAGCATTCCTATCATCATAGATTCTGTTAACACACTCGAGCTTGAAATGCCGTCCCTGCAATGCCAACAGAGAGTTCGAAAACATGGAGAACTTGCTTTATATACAGGAAGGCATCAGGAGTGACTTGTGGTAAGCATTCTGACCTCCAGTAGAAGACTGTTGAATTCTGGGGGTAAATCGTAAACATATATTAGAGGCCTTTTCTTTTCCACCACAGAAGTGAGATTGACAAGATTTTCCGTGACTTGTGCATGATCAGGAATATTAACCTGAGCTGGTCGAAGCCATTGGGGCCATTCTCTAATGGATGCCTGAATAGATGGAATACTGCAATCTGCTCCATACCAACCATTGTCACACTACAAAAAGTCAACAAGGTTTAGCTAGTTGATTGCAACAATTGCAAGTCTTACGTGGTTAAGGATGAAATTTGTAACTTTCAAATTTTGGAACATTCATCTTATGAATCAGTTTAAATGTAAACGTAAAACTATGTTTACCAACTAAGCGACATTAACAAGAGTTATTACATCACTTAGAAATTAATTCTTCAAATCACTGATCTCTCCGAACTAAAAACTTCAAAATGACAACAGTTTTTCATTTAATTTTGAAGAATGATTAGGAGTATTATATTTAAGTCCTACAGACAAAATGTCATGTGTGCTAAATAGTACAACTTTAAAGGTATTTTTTATGCGAGTGTAGGACTGTAATGCATTAGTCTTTAATTTTTAGTAAGTGACTTGCTTTACATCTCCCTTACCCAACTAATAATCTTCCAAATTATTTGCTCAAATTTTCAAGTTATCAAACTATTTCATAACTCATAGCTCTATCCCCCCCCCACCTTTTGGGGTATCATTTACTTTCCCAGAATTTTATGCATTTCCAAATATCTCATTACTTCTGAAATTTATTAAGGAACTCGAGCCAGATAATTATGGACTTTCCACTTTAATGATTTAATCTGATGAATAAGGGAACATGGGTGACAAACATTTCTTAGATTTTAAGACAAAAAAAAAGCAAAAAAATTGCAGAACTCTGCAGTATGAAAGAATGTATTGTCATACCTGACAAAATCCACCACGGCAATATCCATGTCCAGAACATTGATTAATACAAGTACATAGCACATGCACCTCACAGAATCGTCCCCACAGACCATCATATTTACAGTCACATTCCTCTTTAAATTTCACCTTAGAAGAATAGGCTTCTATTGGATCCACATTACACCATCCAGGTTTGCTAGCATTTGTTGTGAAGATATTATCCAGGTCAGCTTTTGACCAATCAGTTAGTGCAGGACCACCAGGTTCAGAAGGTAAGCTGAAACATATGTTAAAGAGTTATGATTGGACAATATTTTGAATCATAAAGAAGGTAGCTTAGGACCCAATTTCTCTTACTTCACTTTAAACCCACATGCCTCAGCAACAGGACGACTTGGGTATTTTGTGCTTTCCCCACAGAAGCACATTGCTCTTGTTGTGTCGCAGTAAGCAGGGCATATTGAGACAACCCACCGCCCATATGGTTGCTCTTTTGATCCTGGAAAATTGCAGCTTAACTGCTGTCTTTCAGAGCATCCTTCCCCTGTTCCATCAACAGCTATTATGCATCAAGATAATCATTTTTTTTAATCAAACAGCAGCATTGCTTAAATTTTTGCTTCTGTTCAATAATAAACAAGAAGTATTAGTGGCAGAAAAGAAACGCTCATGCTTAAAATACTCAAAAGGATTGAAAGAAATATTTTGGCAATAATAACCTAGTTTGTTATTAATATTTGGTCCATTCTTTATGCGAGCAAGAAAAAGAAATCAGTGAATTTAACAGGTAAGAGGCATTTAAACATTAAACAATGTTAACCAGGTAATGACACCATCAAAGGTCTCTATTTGTGGTGATGCAGCAAATTATCAAATACTATTCCTCAGCAAGACTGTAGGTGAGGACTAGTAAAACTACTCTAGAAAAATAGATTTCTTATATGAAAATTAAAAAGAAAGTAATATTAAAAGATGCTACATGGCTTAAACTTTAGTATGCCGGACAAAGAATATCATCCAACTTACCAGTGGGCCGGTGGCTGCCTAAAATGCTCTTGTCATACTTGTTACAAGAGAATGGGCCATAGGGCGCATAAGCTATTTAAATTCAAGGAGACAAATGAGGTAAATTGTGGTAAATTCAAATTCCATCCAATGCAGCTTAAATAATATTCACCAAATCAGAACAATATTGTTTCTTAGTTGCATCTTCCTACTTGGAATTTTAAACTGATAGATTAACAGGAAAAAAGGTGAGAAGCCAAAGTCAAAAATATACTAACCGGTGAATCCATGAAAGCAGCGACATTGACCCAATGCACAATTACATATGCCCTGGCCACTACAATCGTTCTTACAGCTTTTGCCACTGACATTCTGATAAAAGAACCACCAATTGCGAGGAAACGAAAATAAGATGTCAAATTGAAAACTTTTTGGAATCCATATATTACAAAAAAAGAAGCTATCATGTTGATGAAGCTTCGGGTATCATTCTATGAGAAACATAGTCATCAAAGATTTAATGCAAATATGAAGATTTTAAATTCAGTCCAGCATCGGATATAAGTCAACCGCTAAAACAAAAAGGAAAGTAATCAATTTTAGCAAAAGTAACAATCAATACCTCAGAAACTTTCAGGGCAGTACTATTTGGAATACAGCCAGATAACCATCGGCCAATCTCAGCCTTCCATGGAGCACCACGGTAAACCACCGCCTTGTGTAAGTCAGCAGGGAACCGGACATCTAAATCAAGCAATGGCGGTTGATTTTGCATAATGTTATCCTTTCCTTCTTCAATTGATCCATTAATGGGTTTACAAGAGTTTTGAACTTGCATAGAACCAAAGTAACTAAAATAACGCACCCCATGAAACAAGAATATATCAAGAACTGAAACTAATGCCAAAATCGAAGCTATGGTAGCCACAAGAGACCATGAGCACTTCCATTTCTGAAGAGGTAGCATATCTCAGCTACTTTCCTCCTTAGTGAGCCCAAAAGTCAAAATCCTGAAATCCAATATCCTTCTCTTTCAGCCCTTAAGCTCTATCTAAAGTGCCAGAATCTGGTCCTCTTTTATGCAGCCATCCAGAAGACCACACTCCTATCAATTAAGTAAATTGAAACACTTTATAGGAAAACACTACTTTTGATAGAAAATAACAAATTAAATACAACCCTACAACCATTTCAACAACAGATAAATCAAGCTCAATTCTCTCTCTCTCTCTCTCTTTTTTCTTTTCTTTTCTTTTTATATAAGTAATTTTAGCACCAAGTATGGGGATTGGAACCAATTGAGGTTTTTCCTCGAGGCCTCTGTCATTTCTCCCATCCCTTGGGGTTAAAAACACATTCAATTCCAATGAAAATTGCCCAAAAAATAAACTTTTTTTCATGAATACAATGCACAAAGATTAAAGGAAAAATTATGCAAAATAAGGTGTACAGAAAAATTTGAAAAAAAGTGAAAAACCCATGAGAGATTATCAAACTACCAAATTGATACAGAGAATACGGACAACCCTGTAAAATCTGAGTAAAATTTACAAATAAGTTCAAAAATTAAAATTGATTTCCCACTTCAGAATGCTCAAAGTATGTCAGCTCAATTATATAATGAATGGCATTCCATAACTTGACAGACGGGGTAACTCACCTTCACCAGATCTGAAATGGCAGCCTTTGAGATTCAGGGACCTATAACCATGAAGAAGAAGACTCAACGCCAGAAAGAGACAATTGAAATTGAAAAAAAAAATCAATCAAAATAGTATACACATTTAATACGTGATTTTATATAGATACATATTAGAGAGAGAAAGAGGGAAAGAGATTACCAATTCAATAATAAGAAAAATTGGTCAATTCCAATCAGAACCAATAAAGGAGTAAAATATAGGAATAAATTGTATGTAGGTAGTGGCGAAGAGAGAGAAAATGGGGAAGAAGTTGATACAGAAGCCGCCAAGGCTGTCATGGCAAGCGTTTGAACAAACTGAAAGGTGGAACTCTAAAGCATAGCTGTTAAAATGACGAAAATTGTCCTCGTTTTATGTTTCATAAATCAATCACACACTTGAGCCCGGCGACCATTTATTTTAAAATATAAGTTGATTTATAAATTATTTTAAATTATAATTTATATGTAAAAGATAAATTACAAATTAAATTAAAATAGATTATGAAAGTTCGCCTCATAATAATTTATAAATTAAATATAAATTATTAAAAATGACATTAATAAAAATATGATCAAAATAGACATTATATTTAGTAACTTTTAAAATGATTTATAAATTATTTAAAATAAGTTATAAATATTTATTTACTTAAAAATCAATTTATAAATAAAAAATAAGTCATTATCAAACCGGAGACCGGCAAATGAGTCGCTGCCGAACAGGGTATAAAGAACGGTTACAACTAGTTATGGGTAGTTTAGTCAATTGGCACCATTATTATTCCCTGAATAGAGCTGACAAGTGAAGCCCTCTTGGTGAAGGAAAAATATTAGTAGAGTACTATTTTTATTACCACTTTTTTTGCTAAAAGGTGAAAATACATTCCAAAAGATGTAACGAATTTTGTCCTTTTCCCTAGGTTAAAGATTGATTTACATTTTTCTAAAACAAAAAAAGAAAAGGAAAAAAAAAAGATAAGAGGGGTAAATAATCAATTTTGAAAGAATTTATTGTCGACCTATTTCATATATGAATCTATCTCTTTCAGAAAAGAAGAATTCGCATTAATATTTCAATTCAAATATGGGTTTGATTCACACTCCGTGTTATGAAACATAAAAGGAAAAAACTGAGTTTTTGGCTAAAAAAATGCGTTGAGAAACGGTAGATGTATAAAACATTTCAATGAGATAATATATTTTTCAACTTTCTCAAAATGAATTTATTCCAAATATACGTCATATTTCCTTATTTGGACAAAGTACAAATATCTAAATTTAATATTTTTAGATACTTTTTCAAACGATAAAATGAAAATTTTATATGTTTTTATTTGTATTAATAGTAAGTGGGACCCAATCATTTAAAAAAGAATTTGTAGAATTATTATTTTTATTTGTGAAAGTATTGTTTTATTATTATTATTATTATTATTATTATTATTATTAAAAAGGTTAAAATCAACTCATTTAATGAATATTTTTTGCCCAAGAATGTTTTAACAATATAAGTTGAGGCATTAAATATAGTTTGAAGGTAATTGAATTGAAAATAGGAACTCACTTTTCATGTTCTCTTTATTGTCTATCAAGAAACTTAAAGTTAGACAATTAATCAGGGATATATGACTTTGTCAGCAAATGATCTGGAAAACAAATGGAGGGTTTCTGACTGATGAACATGATGCACAATAATACTCTTCTTATTCAATAATAATATTCCAGATGGGAAAGCAATATTTAATTAAGGCTTAATTGTATTCAAGTTTATTTTTTTTATTAACTTTTACGATTACCCATTACTTAAATAGAAGTCAACTATCTACTTAGTCAAAAACTAAACTAATTATTAAAACGGTAAAATGAGCAAACAGTTCGAGTTCGATTTATACTCGATCTACTAAAAGTTTTATTCAAACTCGACTCGAAATATAAATTATTCAAATATGAGCAAACTCTAAAATTCGATAAATTACTCGAAATTCCTCATATTGCAATTTTTTATTGATATTCGGATCATATTCGTTCGAAAAGTTCAAACTGCTCGGACTCGATTAGAGATCGTGTTCGACTCGGTAGATAAACGAGTCTCAATCAAATATTATTTTATACTCAATAAATTTTGTGAACCAAATATGATCAACTCAATACTCTACTCGACTCGGTTAGGTTAATTTACTCCCTTACTAATGTTGAAAATGTGATTTGAATGAGAAAATTGACTCGGGTCGAGTCGTGGTCGTGACGGGCGGATTCGTGATATATATTTTTAGACAAAATTTGTTTAATAAGTATCATCACAATACTACGTCGTTTTGACGACGGTTACACGCCAACAGAAATAACGGTCACGAATTTTTTTTTATAAATAAACGGTGTGGAAAAGCATTTAAATAAGTTTTTTCCTGTCCCATTTCTGTGCTAGAGATTTCCGTTATGTTATGTAAAACAGAGTTCCGTTCCACAATTCTGCAATTCCCGTTCCTTCCCTGTAAAATCTCGTTCCTTCCCCGTTCTGCAATTCCCGTTCCCGTTCTGTTTCTGCGAAAGTCCGTTCTGCAGAATCTCGTTCTTTGCAAAAGTGTTGCAGTCTCGTTCCGTTTCTCCTATCTCGTTCTGCATATTTCCCCATTTTGTGTAAGTATATAAATGCATTAATTTTCATGCATAATTACTATTAATTCAGTGCATAACATAGAAATTGGTTCGATGAATTCTTAATTTTGTAATGCTACTAATTAAGAATTGAAATTCGTTTTATCTTGGGAATCAATTATTCAATTAAACCTTAGCATCTATGAGAGAATAAATTTACTTTAAGGAGACTTTGTGAATTCAAAAGACTCAAATTTATTATTAATAATTTCTGTGTTATATATATATATAGATATATAAAATTATAGTATTATTTTATGTGAACAAAAAATTATTTTTTGTAATCAGAAAATTGTTTTATAAAATTGCATTTGATTCATTGAATATGATGCATTTGATAATCAAGGAAAAATGGTTATTCACGAATCCTGCAAGTCAGTAGAAGTTAATATAAGTTAGTACTGCATTTGAATCAATATCTTTCCTGCAAGTTAATATACATATTACCGATATATATATATAATATATATATACTAACAGTACGAATATAAATATATAATATATGAGTGCAGTAAAGGGTGCATGCAATATTATAATATTATTATTTTGTAATTGTAGTATTATTTTATCTGTTATTTTTTTTGTAAACCAGAAAATCAGTTTTAAAACCAAATTTTCTGTACTACAATTTTTTTTTGGTGTGAACTAATACTCAGTATTCATAAATTGTGCAAACAAACAGAATTTATAAACGTAATTTGTATGTTATAATTTTTTCAAATAAATTTTCGATAGAAATGTTTCAAAAACAGTATTAATACTCAGAATATTTGTTGCATATATTATATTCTGGAAATAATAATTACATATTCTGAAAATAGTAATTTTATTGAATGTATTTTGTTATTATATATATTACATGTTTATATTCATAGAAGTCTAGAAATTGATTGCATGTTAATTAATTTACTATGTTATTGTTCCGATTTTTCATTAATTTCTGCAAATTAATTATTCCGATTTTTCATTAATTTCTGAAAAATAATTGCGTTGCAGTAACTTTAATATCTTTAAATATCCATTTTTTGGTCTTTTACATGTTACAGTTTTCGTACACTGCCATCTTGAATTTAAAGTGGATATTGATATCTAAATCAATTATACAATTCCCTATATTCCTGTAATCATCCACTAGATTTCTTATTCAAGCATGTAAATATTGCATGTATTGTCACTTGATTTATGAGTCTTAGGACTACTGTTACATGTTACTATGAATATAGTCACTTAAACATACATTATAGTCTCTTGATTTAATAGTAATGATTTACATCTTTTAATACATGTGACAGACAAGGATAATCATTATATTTGGTTTTTAACAAAAATTTGTCCAACTTTAGAATACAAATTGTTTTAAAACAGAAATTTATTTTGATTATTGATAGTATTTATTTGTATAACAGAAATGGCTTCTACAAGCACCATTCTTGCCGTGAGTATGTCTCATGGAGAAAAGCCTGAAAGGTTCAATGGAACTGATTTCAAGCGTTGGCAACAGAAAATGCTCTTCCATCTCATAACACTAAACTTGGCAAGGTTTCTACAAGAGGACTGTTCTACTTGTAAGACCCCAAATTATTAATAAATGAAATTTATTTTCCTCTATTTATTATTTTGAAATAGTAAGGGTTGATTTGATTAATGTGGTTAGTTATGGGTAAAATACGCAAATATTTTAAATAAGCAGATGGTTATAAAATATTCATTGTTGTCGGAGAATATTCGTTTGGTCGTGGAATATTCTTATTGTCGGGGAATATTCGTACGACGGCGCAGTCTTTTGTGGGCCCCATAACGGAAAGTGATTGAATGAAGAAAACGACAAGTATGAGTTGTTTAATTATAAATAACGACGAAGTTGTTACCGTTAACATTGTTGGAATACCCGGTGGTTAAAACACAGTAATACGCGTTGTTGCACAGTAGCACACGGTATTGCACCAATTATTGATTCTTACGTAAGAAGGCACTACTCAATAATTGTTACAGTAGTTACTGTTCAGTATTTTATTTTATTGATTCAATAATTGCTGCGTTGATATTCTATATTACTGTTGTTTCAATAATTGTCACTACACAGTATTTTTCATTATCGAAACAATAATTCATATTATCTGAATAATATTATTGGAAAATATTATTGGCAATGTCTAGAAAATTCTGTCTAAGGAGAGGTTTGGTCACCTAATTGCGCGCCAGTAAGGAGAGATCCTTATTGAAAAGCCCCTCTATTTTGGGAACTGTCTGGTTGTTAGTAATGTGATTTTGTAATATTATTTGTGAATAATTAATTATTGATTTATATGATGAGAAAAATATTGATTTTATGTGGATATAGATGGAGAAAATTTTTAATGTGACAATTGTTAAAAATTAAAATTTTATTTTTTTCTGATAAAATAATTCATTTAAATATATTATTATATTTTTAATAATATAATAATGGTGACATTTTTATAATGAATGGAGGATATATGAGTCTATGAGGAAAAAGAGTATTTTTATTGCAATAAATATTAAAACAGATGTTGTGTGTCGGTAGACCCATTTCTTGACTGAAATTTGATTATAAACTGTAAAATCGTCCGTTTATAAATTTCGGTCAATTTATGTTTGAAATTTGGAGAAACTTCCTTCTGCAAAGTTGTAGAGAATTGAATTTCCTATAAAAAGTCGTGAAATTCGATTTTTCTGATAAAAGAACTATTTATTATGAATTATTGAAGTTCTAAAGCTCCGAAATAATTGATTTTTGGAAGTATAAAATATTTAAAATGACAAAAACATTTTTTGTCATTATTGTGGGTCTTGCATGTGTTAGAAGTGGCTGAATTCAGATCTCTAAATGTGGGCATAAGAATAAAAATTAATAAATTAATATTTTATTAAATTTTCTACTTTAGTGTTCTAAGCATTTTCCTATAAATAGGGTGCTTAGGTTAGAATTGAAAATCACACCAGAAATTGAAGTTTTCTCTCTCTACATTATCGAGCGTATTCTTGTGAGTATTTTGAGTATACTTTGAGTATTGTTATACGGTGCAAGTTCAAGTCATAGCCTATATCCGGTGTTTCAACTAGAAGTACTGTCTTTCGAGGTAAGGGATATTATTTTTTTAAACATGATATTATTTCTTCAATATCATTATGCCGAAATATTGATGAACTTTTTAATCAAATTTGGAACTTTTTGTGTCGGGGTTACTATTAACGTATAAGGCACTATTCACGTATACGACACTATTCACGAATACGACACTATTCATTGAAAAATAAAAAAAATCTTCTTTTCGTCCAAAATATCTATTATGGATACTAGCTTTGATTGTATCCATGTTTTGATCATTCTTGAATTTTATAACACTATAATTATTTATGAGGTATTTTTGGACATGAAATAGCTGAAATACGAATCATAAATACTTATTCTTTTGTTTCACTGGATTCGTTTTCTTTAAAATATTTTTCATCATCCTCGGTCCTAAATGATGGTATTACTGAATATCTTTGGCCTGTAGTGCAAAGATGGTTGATTTTATTATGAATATCTTTGGCCCGTAGTGCAAAGATGAGCAGGTGTTTAGATGAACATGACCAACTGATGAATATCTTTGGCCTGTAGTGCAAAGATGAACATTTGACTCAAGATGTGTATTAATTGATGTTACAGGGATAAAATAACGATAATGAACTGTTAAATTCGTATATATTAGTAGATTTCATTCTCTACGTAACTCTTCTATGAATTATTATTTCCGCTGCGAATATTGATCTAAAACTTGTTGTTTATTATATTCTCTCATATTTTTTCCCTGTTGAAGACTAACGATAATTTGTTGTTTATTATCTTAGTCATAATATTCTTTACTGGGCTAGTTGAGCTCACCCTTTTCCTTTTTGTTCCATTTTTCTTCTCAGGAGGCGATAATGTAGCGAGTACTAGTCGGGGTATGGAATGAAGGTTCTAGAGAGAGTTGTTTAGTAGTCCTCACTATTTTTTGTAAAATAATGTATTAATAAATATGATGAGGATTTATTTGAGTATAGATATTGTCTAGAAGATAATATTTGTATTCAAACTCACAGTTTTACTATTGTAATAATAAAGTTGTAGTTGTTTCTGTACCATGTATTGACAACTCAGAATGGGTGATGTATACTTATTTTGGGGGCGTTGTACTCTTGTTGAAGGAGAAACTGACAAGAAAAAGGAGACTTACTTTGCAAGAACTATGTAATGAATGGTTTAGATAATACATTATATAATGTGTATTGTACAATTCAAACTGCAAAGGAACTTTGGGAATCTTTAGATAAAAAATATAAAACTGAAGATGTTGGCATGAAAAAATTTATAGTCGGTAGATTTCTTGATTATAAAATGATAAATTCCAAAGCTGTTATTACTCACGTTCAAGAATTACAAGTAATTCTACATGACATTCATTCTGAAGGAATGTCATTAAGTGACTCATTCCAAGTTGCTGCAATGATTGAAAAACTTCCACCATCATGGAAAGACTTCAAGAATTATCTGAAGTATAAACGCAAAGAGATGAATCTTGAAGAACTGATCGTGCGACTAAGGATTGAAGAGGACAATCGAGGATCTGAGAAGAAAAGTGGGAAGAATTTCATTGAAGCTAAGGCAAATGTTGTAGAACAAAGGCCAAACTACAACAAAAGGAAGCGTGAAGGCAAAGAAGCTTTCAAGTCCAATAAGAAATTCAAAGGCAAATGCTTCAATTGTGGTATTCCGAGACATAAATCAAATGAATGTCGCAAGCCAAAAAAGTTTAAGAAATAACAAAAAACTCAAACAAATGTGACAGAACTAGAAAAACTTTCTGAAGATGTTTCAGACATGAATCTTTGTGTAGTTATATCTGAATGTAACTTGGTAGGAAACCCTAAAGAATGGTACGTGGACACTGGGGCTACTCGCCACATTTGTTCCAACAAATGGATGTTTTCTACTTACAAACCAGTAGAAAATGATGATCAACTCTTTATGGGAAACTCCTCAATTTCAAAGATTTAATGACGTGGAAAGATTGTACTGAAAATGACATCTGGCAAAGAACTAACTTTGAATGAAGTGCTTCATGTGCCAGATATTCGCAAGAATCTAGTTTCTGGGTCACTACTTAGCAAGAATGGCTTTAAGTTGGTGTTTGTGTCTGATAAATTTGTACTAACAAAGAATGATATGTTTGTAGGAAATGGCTACATGAATGATGGGCTCTTTAAGATGAATGTTATGACTGTTGTACCGAAGTTTATTGATAATAATAAAATTAATTCTTCTGTTTACTTGTTAGAGTATTCAAATATTTGGCATGCTAGATTATGACATGTTAATTATGATACATTGCGTAGATTAATTAATTTAGAATTCTTGCCTAAATTTGATATTAATCAAAAACATAAATGTGAAATTTGTGTGGAATCAAAAATGACAAGATTACCCTTTCATTCTGTTGAAAGGAAAACTGAACCTCTATATTTAATTCACACTGACATATGTGACTTAAAGTTTGTGCAAACTAGAGGTGAAAAAAAATATTTCATAATCTTTATTGATGATTGCACAAGATATTGTTATGTATATTTGCTAAGAAGCAAAGATGAGGATGTAGAAAAGTTTCAATTTTATAAAAATGAAGTTAAAAATTAACTTAGCAAAAAGATTAAAGCAATAAGAAGCGATAGAGGTGGTGAATATGAATCACCATTTGAAAAGATATGCTCTACTCATGGTATTATCCACCAAATTACCGCTCTTTATTCACCTCAATCTAACGGTATTATTGAACGCAAGAACCGAACATTGAAAGAAATATTGAATGCTATGTTAAACAGTTTTGGAGCACCCCAGAATTTGTGGGGGGAAGCCTTGCTTTCTGCCAATTATATTCTTAATAAAGTGTCTCATAAAAAAACTCATAAAACACTTTATGAATTTTGGAAAGGTCATAGACCTTGCTATAAATACTTAAGAGTGTGGGGGTGTCTAGCAAAAGTGATGGTTCCTAAACCTAAAAAGGTTAAGATAAGACCAAAAATAATTGACTGTGTTTTCATTGGTTATGCAAATAACAGCAGTGCGTATCACTTTCTTGTTCATAAATCTGAAATTAATGATATTCATGTTAATACATTTATTGAATCAAGAGATGCATCATTTTTTGAGAATATTTTTCCATATAATGGAAATAATAATTCAAATTCAAATAAAAGACCTTTGGATGCTACTAGTGATAATCCTGAAAATATAGACAAAGAGTCTGTAATGGACGAACCTAGACGTAGCAAAAGGGCAAGGACTTCAACGTCTTTTGGTCTGAATTTTCTAACATTTTTGTTAGAAAACGATCCACTAACCTACAAGGAAGTAGTATCCTCTCCAGGTGCTTCTCATTGGAAAGAAGCAATAAATAGCGAAATTGAGTCCATTATGCAAAAATCATACATGGTAATTGGTGGACCTTTCACCTGGTTCTAAACCCTTAGGTTATAAATGGATCTTCAAAAAGAAGATGAAAGCTGATGGTTCAATTGATAAATACAAAGCAAGGCTTGTTGTTAAAGGCTATAGACAAAATGAAGGATTGGATTATTTCGACACATATTCACCTGTTACAAGAATTACATCTATTCGAATGTTAATAGCAATAGCATCTTTAAATAGACTTGAAATACATCAAATGAATGTAAAGACTGCATTCTTAAATGGTGAATTAGATGAAGAAATATATATGGAACAACCTGAAGGTTTTATTGCTCCTGGACAAGAGAGAAAAGTATGCAAACTTGTTAAATCCTTGTATGGATTAAAACAAGCACCAAAACAATGGCATGAGAAATTTGATAATGTTATGTTATCAAATAGATTTAAAATCAATGAGTGTGACAAATGTGTTTATGTCAAAAGCACTCAAAAAGAATATGTCATTGTTTGTCTTTATGTGGATGATATGTTAATCATGGGTAGCAACAATGAAGTTATCAACTCTACTAAACGTATGTTGTCAAACAGGTTTGACATGAAAGACTTGGGGATTACAAATATAATATTAGGAATCAAGATTTTTAGAACATCTGATGGAATTATATTATCTCAAACTCATTACATTGAAAAAATACTTGAAAAGTTTAACAAGTATAATATAATTCTAAATAAGACCCCAGTTGATATAAATCTTCATTTAGCCAAAAATGGAGGTAATAACATATCTCAACTAGAATATTCTCGAATAATAGGTAGTTTAATGTATGTCATGAACTGTACTAGACCAGATATAACTTATTCAGTAAGTAAGCTAAGTAGGTATACGAGTAATCCAGGTAAAGATCACTGGAAAGCTATTTTGAGAGTTTTGGGATATTTAAAACATACTCAAAACTATAGACTGCACTATACAAGATATCCAGCAGTATTCGAAGGATATACTGATGCTAATTGGATATCTGATACTAAAGATTCAAAATCCACAAGTGGATATGTATTTACACTTGGTAGTGCAGCGGTATCTTGGAAATCCTCAAAACAAACGTGTATTGCTAGGTCTACAATGGAATCAGAATTCATTGCGTTAGACAAAGCTGGAGAAGAAGCTGAGTGGCTTCATAATTTCTTAGAGGATATTCCAAATTAGTCAAGACATGTGCCAGCTATATGTATTCACTGTGATAGCCAATCAGCGATTGGAAGAGCACAGAGTCATTTATATAACGGTAAGTCACGCCATATACGACGAAGAAATAATACCGTTAGACAATTTCTCTCAAATGGAATTATCTCAATTGACTATGTAAAGTCAAAAGATAATATTGCGGATTCGCTTACAAAAGGTTTAACAAGAGAACAAGTGAAAAAATCATCGAGGGGAATGGGTTTAAAGCCTACTGTTTAAATAAGAGTCGTCATAGTGGCAACCTAACTTAGCTGACTAGAGATCCCAAGATCTAGGTTCAATGGGCAAACCGAACTATGTAGTACTCAATAAAGCACTGAGGAAATATTTTTTCCTAACCATTCCTAAAATGACACAGTGCACATCTATCGCGAGAATTAGGATAAGTTATGCTTTTAATGACTTTTATATCTTAAAATACGTTCAAGTGGGTATTGCAGGATACTCTTGATAGAAGTCACCTACGTGAGTAAGAAGGGGGGCCACTTCTGTGAGAATTTTGAAGGCTGAATTCTCTAATATACTTACGGAACCAAGAGGTGTTTCAAGGCCAAAATGAACACAAATGTGAGAACCAATTATGTCTGAAGAGATATTTTATGAATTCTATTGTCTTGGTTTACACAAAAAGCTGACAGTTCAAAGACATCAAGTCTACTGATTAGCCAAGTAAATCTGATAGATTTTACTAAGTAAAGTTCAAAGCCACTAGGCTACTTAACCTGATGAAATATCTTTTCTTATATACTCAAACTAGTGTCTGCATATTCATAACATATTTTACATATTGTAAAGCCAATTTTTATATTCATGTGGGGGATTATTAGAAATGGGATTTGAATGAGAAAATTGACTCGGGTCGGGTCGGGTCGTGGTCGTGACGGGCGGGTTCTTGATATATATTTTTAGACAATTTTTTTTAATAAATATCATCACAATACTACGTCGTTTTGACGACGGTTACACGCCAACCGAAATAACGGTCACGAATTTTTTCTATAAATAAACGGTGTGGGAAGCATTTAAGAAATAATTTTTTTCCCGTCCCGTTTCTATGCTAGAGATTTCCGTTCCGTTCTGTTCTGTAAAACAGAGTTCCGTTCCACAATTCTGCAATTTCCGTTCATTCCCTGTAAAATCCCGTTCCTTCCTCGTTCTGCAATTCCCGTTCCCGTTCTGTTTCTGCGAAAGTCCATTCTGCAGAATCCCGTTCTCTGCAAAAGTGTTGCAGTCTCGTTTCGTTTCTCCTATCCCTTTATGCATATTTCTTCATTTTGTGTAAGTATATACATGCATTAATTTTCATGCATAATTACTATTTGTTCAGTGCATAACATAGAAATTGGTTCGATGAATTCTTAATTTTGTAATGCTACTAATTAAGAATTGAAATCTGTTTTATCTTGGAAAGCAATTATTCAATTAATCCTTGGCATCTGTGGGGGAATAAATTTACTTTAAGGAGACTTTGTGAATTCAAAGGACTCGGATTTATTATTAATAATTTCTGTGTTATATATATAGATATATAAAATCATGTTTTGTTTTATCATATTTATATATATTAAATAATACTATATATTACAGATAATAACTAATTATACAGTATGTGTGCTGAGTCTCTCTCTCTCTCTCTATATATTACTTAAATAGAAGTCAACTATCAACTTAGTCAAAAACTAAACTAATTATTAAGGCGATAAAATGAACAAACAATTCGGGCTTGATTCGTACTCGATCTACTGAAAGTTCGATTCAAACTCGACTCGAAATATAAATTATTCAAATATGAGCAAACTTTAAAGTTCGATAAATTACTCGAACCTCCTCAATTGCAATTTTTTATTGATACTCAGATCATATTCGTTCGAAAAGTTCAAACTGCTCGAGCTCGATTGGATCGTGCTCAACTCGGTAGCTAAACCAGCCTCAATTAAATTTTATTTTAAACTCGATAAATTTTTATGAATCAAATCTGAACAACTCAATATTCGCTTTTGACTCGGTTCATTTATCCCTTTACTAATTATAGAGTAGGTGGCGAGTCTCTCTATCTCTATATATCTATTTGTTTAACATTGAGAAATTTGGTGTCTGATATAAGTAACTCCCACGCATATGCCACTCCATTAGTCAATGTTGACAGGAAATTACATGATTGTTTCGTAATTAATGGAATATTGATCGAAGAATATTCAAAATGGTGAACACAATTAATTTCAAACTTCTAAGATCAACTGGCTTGCTCATATAAATTCCCTTTTGGCTTTTTCGTCTTTCGACAATTAAGAATTCCCTTTATTCTTTTTTTATAATTACATTTTAAAAGTAAGTACATAAATTTAGAAATAAATTTAATATTTTAATTGAGTATTGAAATATTAATATTATCATTGTAATTTGTAAAATACATTGAAAATATGAAAGACAGAATAGAGATTGTTGTTTTATCGAATTAAATTGATTAAAAAGATGAGGGAGTACAAATTTGCTATAAAAAAATTTAAATAATTAATTATTTTTTGAAACCTACAAACACATATATAAAAAGGAATTAAAAGTTATTGAAGTGAAAAACTTCTTGACAATATATTGATCAAAACCTTTTAATTATGAATTGATTCAAATATAAAACCTTTGCATTAATTATTCACACATTGAAATTTTGATGAAAAATATATATTTTCATCAAAATGGTGGGGGAAAATTCAGATTACTTTTATTTTTGAAATAATTATACTACCCATTATTATAAATTAATTGATCGGTTTTAATTTTAATTATACTATTTAAAACTACAAAAATATAATGCATGAATTGAAGGAAATATGTACTAGAGAGGAGTCGAGTCTATTTTTTTGGTGTGTATATATGCATAATATTCTTCTTATACAAAATTATAAATTAAATGGGAAAGCAATATTTAATTAAATAGAAGTCAACTGTCAAGTTAGCCAACAATAACTAGTTGAGCACCGGACCAATTGAAATAGGTGTTTCCATATGCCACTCCATTAGTCATGTTTTTTTTTTTTTGAAAAAGTTCCATTAGTCATGTTAATAAAAAATTAGTACTACTGCATGATTAGGTGCAGTGGCGGAACCAGAACCTATTTTTAGGGGGTAAAATATATCTATAAAAAAATTTATTTATTGACGCTTGAAGAGTTTTTTTCGGTTGTGTGAGTGAGAGCAGACAACTGTATCCTGCGAGTCTGTATAGTTTGAAAACGTCTCAAAATTTGTTCGTTTTCAATTGTTGAAAAAATATCTTTCTCAATATAAACTACAGACTGTCATTCATCCACTCGTCTCCCATTTTATTACGCAAGTCATTCTTGACAATTTTCATCGCAAAGTTAATTTAAACACTTTAAGCAAGGCTTTCTTTAAACATTTTATAATATGGTCCAAGACTCCAAGTTAATTTTAATGGGTGAGATCAACACTTTAAGCAAGGCTTTCTTAATTTAAGGTATTAAACCATCTTAATTTTTATAATTAAAAATAAAATCAATTATTCCTAAATTAACAGAAAATTAATTAAGAATAAAATTAATTTTTATTCTTTTTTTATATTCCTAAATTTATTCGTCATCATCAAATTACATAAAAAGTGGAGACCTAATTAACAGAAAACATTAATAGTATGCATATTTAGGCTAAATTAAAATTAATAGTGTGAGATCCCAGATTTTATGAATAAAGATTTAATTTTCTCGAAATAATTTTTTTTATATTATGGTGTTGATTTGATATAATGTTATAGTTGTGAGTAATATTTATAAATTTTGCAAGGTAAACAAGTGGTTGTATAATATTCGATTGGTCGGGGAATATTCGATTGGTCGGGGAATATTCTTTTTGTCGGAGAATATCCGTACGATGGTACAATCATTAGTGGACCCCACAACATAATTATTGTCGGATAGAGAAAACGACAAAATACTTTATGAAAATAACGGCGAAAATTTTACCGTTAACTGTTGAAACACACGGTGTTAAAAGTACAGTAATGCGCGTGGTTGCACAATAGCACACTGTATTGATTATTGATGCTTACGTGAGAAGTCACTCAGTTATACTCAATTATTGTTACAGTAATTGCTGCATCATATCTCTCATATTATTGATTCAATTATTGTTACAGTATCATCTGCATAATATGATATATTGTTCAATCGGGTATTCGGGACACTTTTCGTGTCGGAGTACTATTCACGAGTTACTATTCACCCGGTTACTATTCACTCTAGTATTGTGCATTCGAGTATTTGGGTACCATATTATTCCATGAGGAAATGTGTTAATTTTTCAGACCGTTGGTTGAAGATATAATAGTAAGTCATTATGGACCGCTGGTGGAGTTATAATAGTAAACCAATATGGACCGTCCGTTTAATAGTAAATCAATCTGGACCGTTCATGAATTAATTACTATTCATTCCATTTTCCTATAAATAGAAGTTCATTCCTTCATTATTTCTTTCGAATTCACTAAAATTTTAGAGAGAGAATTATAAGAGAACCTATAGAAAAGTATTATGCTACTTCCCTACTCTTATATTCAGTTTCTTTTACGGTAAGGGGTATTATTTCTTTTGTATTCATGAAGAGAACTTCTGTTATTCCATTATTTATTATTCTGTTGGAATAACCTATATACGCGGGCTATCCTATACTTGGTGAAATTCTTCTTTTATTTCATTCTTTATTATTCTGTCGGAATATCCTGTCTGTGCGTTTACGCCGGACCTGGTTTCATTATTTATTATTCTATCGGAATATCATGTCTGTGCGTTTACGCCGGACCTGGTTCCATTATTTATTATTCTGTCGGAATATCTTGTCTGCGCGTTTACGCCGGACCTAATTCCATCCTTTATTATTCTGTTAGAATAACCTGCATGTGCGGTCTATTGCATGCATGGTGATTTTTTTTGTTATTTCATTCTTTATTATACTCAGTTGGTTAAAACTTTGACTTCTATACCCATGAAATTAGTGGAATATTCTTGATATTTGCACTTCATCTAGTATCTTTTATTTTGTAAAAATTTTCACATTTCACCCATAATCAAAGTATTATATCAAATTAACACCTTATTATTTTAGAATAATGAATATAGGAAAATTAAATTTATTTATAATAAGTTGGGGTCTTACAATTCTTATAAGCATTCTTGATAGATATCAAATTTAATATATTTTTAAATTAATTATATGGGTGAAGGAGTTAATGTTGAGGTGTTTTATCAGTATTTTTGTCAGAATAGAGGTATTAAAAATTAAACCAGTGTTTTTGAGATATATTGCGTGAGTTATAATTTTTAATCCGACCGTTGGATCGTTGTAATTTTTGGATATGTTATACATATATAAGTTGAGTATATGTCCACAAATTTTGAACCGTTAAAAATGAACATATGCTTTGTTATGAATTTTAAGAGGTGATTGGTTCAGAAATTATTGAAGTATCCGAATTTAGCATTTTGGTGGAAAATTCTAGAATTAAGTGGACCCCACTTGTGGTTGATGAAGAAATATGCTGAATTTTATTTCAAATGTGGTGGGTGAGAATAGTAGCAGGTAAAACCATCAGGTTGTAGGTCAAGTCTGTTAACATTTTCCTATTAATAGAGAGCTAAGTTAGAATTGAAAATCACACCAGAAACATAAGTTTTCTCTCTTTCTCTCTCTAGATTATTGAGTGTATTTTGTGAGTATTTAGATACTTTGTGAGTTTCTATTCATCAGTGCAAGTTTCCTTCAGCCTTATACCAATATTTCGATCAGAAGTACTGATATTTTGAGGTAAGGGGTGTTAAATTCTTCTTAAAATGATATTTTCTTCAATATCATTATACCAAAATATTGGTATAAATTTTTTATCAAATTTAAAAATTTTTATGTCGGGGTTACTATTCACGAATACGACATTATTTATCGAAAAATGAATTTTTTTCTTTTTGTCCAAGATGTCTATTATGGTTACTATCTTTGATTGTATCCATGTTTTGATCTTTATTTTTGAATTCTGCTTCAAAATTGATATTTATGAAGTATTATTGATTTTGGATAAACTGTTATACGAATCCCTACTATTTGTCCTTCCGTTTCACTAGATTCATTTTCTTTAAAATATTTTTCATCATCCTCAGTCCTAAATGATGATATTACTAAATATCTTTGGCTTGTAGTGCAAAGATGAATATTTGATTAAAGATGTATATTGATTGTTGTTATAGTGATAAAATATCGATGATGGACTTTTAAATATTAGAAGGCAGTAGAACTCATTCTCTACTCGACTCTTCTAATGGATTGCTGTTTTCGCTGCAGTTGTTGATCTAAAACTTGTTGGCTATTATATTTTATCAGATTTTTTTCTGTTGAAGACTAACGATAATTTGTTGTATGTTATCTTAGTCATAATATTCTTTACTGGACTAGTTGAGCTCACCCTTTTCCTTTTTGTTCCATTTTTTCTCAGGAGGTGAGAACATAGCAGGAACTAGTCGGGGTACGGAGTGATGGTTCTAGAAAGATATTTTAGCAGTTCTCACTATTTCTGTAAAATAGTGTTTGAATAATTGTAACGAGAACTTATTTGAGTGTGGATATTGTCTAGAAGACAATATTTGTATTTAAACTCACAGTATGTGTTGTCGTATTTTGCACGACAATTGTATTATTGAAGTTGTAGTTTACTTTCTGTACCATGTATTTGGCGACTCAAAATGGGTGTTGTATACTTATTTTGGGGACGTCACATATACCCCTTAACATGGAATTAATAAATAAGTTAATTACTCCTTACTTATCACATTGGAACTCTCAACTTCATTGATTGACGTGTTAAAGTCCATAACCATAGAACTTTAACCAAAGAGAATACAACAACATTACATGTGGTGATAAAAATAATGACATTGAATGTTGTTTCTTCAAAAAAAGAGTAATGGTTGAATATTTATTATAAGAGCATAAAAGTAAAATAATGAACCAACTAAATTTTATAAATAGTAAGTAGCCTATATATTGGGACATCTCAAAATGGAAAATCAGCCTATAACTATGAGACGGAGGGAGTACAAACAAACATGATTAATTAATTACCTACATTTCATTCAAATACATATGCTTTCTTGAATTGAATAAATCCTATGGTTAAAATTATTCTTCTTATTTGATTTTTAAAACTTGTTGATGGAAAAAAAACCAATCACTCTAAGCAGCTTATCCAAGAATAATAGTCAATAAAATTATAGTGAAAATAAGGGGTTAGATTCCCTTCCTTATTTAAAGTTTTAAACATCAAGTACATAGCACATTAGCAAAAATCAAAATAATGGCAATGAGAAGATTAATTTTACTCAATAAATTAAAATTTTAATAGTATTATAAATTAATATGATTAATTAATTACCTACATTAACTACATATCTTAATTATAGTTTTCAATTATAGTTAAAATATATTGAAGATTGCATTAAAAATAAATATTTGTTGTAGCTCAGTTGGTTTGAACTCTTATTTATTTACTTACAAGTCTTGTGTTCAAGCCGTTTTAGAGTTGTGTACAAAAAAGAAAGAAATAAATGTATAATATTAAATATAATATCAATTGTTTATAATACTCTTAAATTATCATACTTATCTTATACTTTTTATTATTTATAACATTTTCATATGAGGGTAATTTTGTAAAGATTTTAGTTAATTCTCTTAAATTATATAAAATGATAAATAATTTAGGAAAAATAAAATCGTTTTACATATATTATGGGACAAATGGAGTAAAATTATTAGATTGATTTCCCTAGTTAATTGATGGCAGCTAAAGTAATTATGTTCAAAATATGCGTAAATGGCAAATTTGGCAGGCAGGCAGGCAGACAACCCAAATAAAAGGTGAGTTTGGCAGACAGATGTTTACCCAAAATGAGAGGTAGTGTAGGTGATCCAACCGTTATCTAATTTTTGTTGTCACCTACTAATTTTGTTGTGAATTTAATGCCAGCTTCACAGTGACAAATATTTCCTCCCCAACATCAAATATTGCCCTAGAAATATGAATTACGTACTATTTTTTTTGAATTCAAAAACATCGTACACTCTTATATTGCCCTAAAAATATGAATTACTCTCTCCGTTCTTTAATATACGTCGTTTTAGACATGTGCACAAGAATTAAAGAATCGATTGAAAAACATTAACTATAGTATCAATTGTCTATAATACTCTTCACCTCACTTATCTCATAAATATGGTTCAAAAGATTAGGTGGAGTAATAAGGGGCAATTTGGGAAAAATAGTAATCAATTCTCCTAGATAACCACAAACGACAAATAATTAGGAATATAAAAAAAGTCTAAAACGATCTACATATAAGAATGGAGGGAGTACTATTTTTTTTTTGAATTCAAAAACTTTGAACAATCTTATATTTTGAGACGGAAGTAATATGTATTTTTTTACTCACAATACTTTGCGGATGTTTAATTTGAAAAGTAAATTTTGTGACTGAAATTTTTATATTGTTAAAATAAACTTATAAATTCAAATGGAATTTTGTTTTAAAACTTATTTATGGGAGTTTTTTTTTGTTTGGGTGGGGGATTAGTTTTCACGGTCTAAAGTAACGATGACAGAACCATAAATAACCTTTTATATCCGAACCGAACCGAACCGAACCGAACCGACTGGGGTCATAATCATTTACTTTCCCAACAAAAACAGGGTTAAAAATAGTATTCCAAAATTCCAAAACTGGTAACCTGTAAACATTGAAAAAGGGAAAGGGTGAGGGGCTGGGGCCGAATTCACACATGCCATGCCAGTGTAATTTGTTTGAATGCAAACTTATTGCTACAGTATCACCAGTCTCCGTTCCTATATAATACTAGTATATAAATATAAATATATATAAGCATCCATTACTCCCAATTCCCATATACTCCCGTATGTATACGCATAATAAGGAGTACTAGTATTTGATTTGATCCATTTTCTCAAAATTTTCAATTTCAGTCCATCTTTCTCACTCTCAATTTCAGTCCATCTCTCTCCTGCTGCTCGGCCATGGCGATTGCAGCGGCAGCTGTTATAGTTCCCTTGGGCGTTCTCTTCTTTATCTCAGGTCTAGTCGTTAATTTCATTCAGGTAACTTTTCGAATGGTTTCTGATTACTGTTTCATATACAGAAGGTTCGATTTAGAAAATTTAATACTGATTTTAGCTGATGAGCTCTATTAATTATTACTTAGCCTGAGGATTTGGGGATTTTTTTGGGTCAAGTGCATGTAAATTTTACTGTTTCCTTTATTATTTTTTTGTGTTGTATACTGATTATGGATTATTTTTTAGGTTTTTGTGATGTGCAATGATTTGTTTGGTCTTCACTATAGTTCTGCAAACGCACTCTTCACATTTTCTCTTAATGTGTTTTTTTTCAGGCTTTCTTTTTCGTCCTTGTGCGGCCTTTTTCCAAGAATACTTACAGAAGGATTAACAGAGTGGTTGCAGAATTGCTGTGGCTGGAACTCATATGGCTCATTGATTGGTGGGCTGGGGTTAAGGTAATTATAGATCCCCATCCCTACAAAATACTGTGCCTTTTATCTGTGTTTTTGTTTTTCTAGTTGGTTGTAGTCTTTCCCATTTAGATGCTATGTATTAATAATCTTCGAGCACTGCACTTAACAATATTAATAGGCGTGCTTATAGTTTCGAGGAGTTTGATTTATTAATTCCACTCATGTTTATATTGCAGTGAGATAAATCCTTCACACACACACATGTGCAATGCAATATACTATCCTATCCTATATATAATAATAATAATAATAATAATAATAATAATAATAATAATAATAATAATAATAATAATAATATAACCGAAACAATTTCAATTTGGTAGTGCATATCACTCATTGTAAGTGATCTTCACACACATAATTATTGGTCACTTATTAATAATCCACAAATACAAGAATTCTCTTTTTAAGTAGCTGGTTCCTTTTGCAATAGATGGTTTTGAGGCAATGCTTTAAATAAAAATTTCCCCTTTAATTATTTTCTCCGGTCTCTTAGACCAGTTGGATACTTGTTATATCATTTGCTAGTTGGCATTACTAATGGATAACGTTTTTCCTCCTTAATTTCCTTTTTTCCCCTAAGATATGTAGTTGGTCATTTTGAACCAAGAGGGCATGTAATTGTCATTTTGTTTGCACTAATTAAGACTGTTTCCCTATTAGTTTTGGCGCTATTTCAAACTAATTCTGTATAACAGTTGCTCCAATGAAGAATCTATATCATACTAGTTTTGAAATGACATTGGATAATCAAAGTTAGTATGACTATGAGATATTGAAAGAGTAATAGGAGCTTTAAAAGTTCCTAGTCTCTTGTTTTATGCTTCAAGCATTAGCAGGTTCATGTGTAACACGTTGTGACCACGTTGGGACCTTAACGTGATGCATATACTAATTACGAAAGCGGACCTTAATGTGACATGTTTTAATATTCTATAGACTATAGTGGTTATAGACTGTTGTTTTATTAAAGTTTCTCAATCTTACAAAATAGGAATTATAAGGGCCCATCTTTTGTTGAACAAAAATAGCCCGTGTTTCAATGTGCAGTTTGGCATGTTAATTAAGGTGTCATAATTTAGTTGAATTGCTTACTCGAATACCTTTGACTCTGACACCATAGCCACTTGACATGACTTGGATAGAAACCATACTTCGCTTATTGAGAAACTTTATTAGTGCTATATAATTTCTATTTTTTTGTTTTATTCCATTTTTCTTATGGGTAACTTAACCATTTCTCATTAATAATAATATTATATATATATATCTATATATATAAAATAAATTGCACATTTTGTACTTAAAAATGAAGAAGCTGAGTTAGTAGCATTACTGGCCTTACAACTTTATATGCTATTATTAAATCTGTAATAGCTGGGGATTCCACTATGATTAATGAAATGCTTCTGGTTGCAGGTTAAAATTTATACAGATCCGGAAACATTTAAATTGATGGGTAAGGGAAACAATTTCTTAGTTGAGTGTAATGTGCTTCTTTCCTTGTAAGAAAAGCCCTTTCTTATGCTAAAATTTTGAATTTATGCAATTAAACCTTCCAGGGAAAGAACACGCACTTGTCATATGCAACCACAAAAGTGACATTGATTGGCTAGTTGGATGGATTTTGGCTGAGGTTCGAATCTATAAATTTCTTTCCTATATACATGTATATGAATGCTCACAGAAATGTACACACCATGCATGTGAATTCATTAATATAGTTGTGTAAATGTTCCAATCTAGTTAGGTTAGTGTTCAGATGTAAATATTTTTGAATTTAGATGTGCTTCATGTCTCATGCAAATGAAAGACGTACACTTGCAATACTGTCTAATTTAGGAATGGTTTCTATTCTTGTCTTTGCTATATGTTGTGTCCTCTGCTTGCTAATTATTGTTTCCTATAACAGCGATCAGGTTGCCTTGGTAGTGCATTAGCCGTGATGAAGAAATCATCCAAATTCCTTCCAGTAAGTGCTAAAACTCATTGTTCTATAATTTGACTGTGTGAAGGCATTCAACTTAATCTTGAGCTATATTTGGACTATAAACTCTTAATGAAAAATTGTATCACACTACATTTATCCGGTGGAGAATCGACGTTAACATGTAGATTCATCAAGTTAATACGTATCCAAAAAAAATATATGAAGTTAGTCGAAAGGGAATTGGCTATGAGAATTTAATCCCTGCAGTTGGGATGCATATCCGTGTTTCCAAGCCTTGTGTGTTATCCCAGGCTTCACCCACCTCCTTCCTTCAGTTTCTTTCATTTTGCCATTTTCCTATATAAAAAAGAAGAGAATATAGTCCTCTGGTAAAGGCATGCATGCATCTCCCAGGGTTTATTGAATGCTGGTGTATCCTAAACCATTTGACTATGAGTTCAATAGACCAAATACCATATATGGGTTCTGAGGCTTTATTTTACTAAACGAGGCTAGTGTGAGTTGTTAAAGGATTGTGGACCCCACTTAAATTAATTATCCTATCAAAACAACTAAAAACTTGTTCTAGAGAAGTGTTATTTTTTTTCTGCCAAATACAATACATTTCTTGTTGGGGTCCACTTTTCAAGAATTGAGTGTTGGCTTTCTTAATTTGCATGAAAAATGTGCTTAAGACATTCTTTCAAGTATGAAGGCTTATTCAAAATGACTTAAAGTTTAGATAAAAGTTATAAAATCATACAAGATGAATGATATCTGGATGAAATTTAAATTTGAAATTGATATTTATCACTTTTGTATGGTCATATAAACATATAACTTGATGTTCAAACTTGGCTCACTTGTATATGAGCCTTAAAATAGATTCAAGTCGAGCTCCAACTGCGCCAAACACGGAGCTGTTTAATGAACAACTGGGTTTATTTACAGCCCTAGACAGAGGAGCTCATAAATATATACTAGCTTGGGAAGCTAAATTTCACCAGTTTTGGATAGTGTTCTCACAGGGGGGCATGGGAAGATCTCCTAAAAAGGGACAAGTTGTTTCATATCGTGTTGCGTGACTAGAAGATCTAAGTAACGCAGGACCACTAGGGACAATCATGGGGTTTGCTATTGATGTTTTTCAGGATTATAGGGCCCCTAATACATCAGTGGTTCACTTGTTTATTGGGTTATAGGCAGGTAGGGACAAGAAATGTAAGAATATGGAATTGACTCATCCTTGCTGTCTGTGGTGCACCTGAAAATGGCCATAGGTGTGGAGTCATAGTTGAAGATGTTGATCTTTGCTTTTCTTTAATTTAGTTGGTGCGCGGAAAGCGGTGAATCTTTACCTCACACTTCTGAATGAGTTGAATGAGTTCATATTGTTATCTTATTAGTGAAGATAGTTAAAGATGTTTAATTGTTATCATTTATGACGTTTAAAGTTTTAGAGCAATAGTTTCAAGTGACTCCTCACCGTGCTCTTTATTTTTATTTACTAGTTATTTTCTAATCCTTCTGTTCTCAATACCTGAGGCTTTCAGAATTATGCAGTATGATTCAGCATTGCTCAATATGTGCAGGTCATAGGTTGGTCAATGTGGTTTTCTGAGTATCTCTTTCTTGAAAGGAGCTGGGCCAAGGATGAAAATACACTCAAGGTATGGATGTGTATATAGATGTGATAATGTGAATAAATTAAATGTGTGCAAATAAATGCATGTTTTCCTCGCTCTCGTTCTATGTGAATGTGTTTTTTGGTCCTTTGATTATTTCTTTTGGAATTCTTGATTTTCTTTAAATTTTGCGGGGTTGTTTCTGCAGTTCGGTCTTCAACGCCTAAGGGATTTCCCACACGCTTTTTGGCTGGCACTTTTTGTTGAGGGTACTCGCTTTACACAGGCAAAACTTTTAGCTGCTCAGGAGTATGCTTCTTCAATGGGATTGCCTGCTCCTAGAAATGTTCTGATTCCACGAACCAAGGTTAGGAGTCTGTTTCACTCATGGACTTCAACTTCCTTTTATTTCCCATGTCGATGCGTTTCATGATAAACTGTGTAAATTATTTTTCTTATTAATTTCAGAAACTTGCTTTGTTGCTCATCTTAGAGCTCCAACCTTTCGACATCCTGAGCCCATTTTGTACAACAGTAGTTGGCTTCCAAATTTTTTTCTGTGTACCTAATTGATTGCCTCATAAGAATTAATTGCACCGATGTTATTGTGTGATCTTTGTTTCATATTTATGTCGGGATTGGAGAGTTGTTCTTTTTTGGATTAAGTGCTTACCTTTTCCATTTTCAATTGTTCTGTTCGGCTGACTTCTCTTGTATTTTGTCTTACTATCAGTAAATTTTCTTTCCTATCGAAAAATGAAAACTATGACCTCTTAGAAGCACAAGAGTGCTCTTCGTTTAGGTAATTGTAGCATGCTTTGTCAGCACATTTTCTTATCAACAAATTTGTACATATCATTGTTATTGTCGTTATTGTTTTTGTTTTGATATCCTTGGTGCTCATTAGGAATCTATTTTAATTAGGTGGCTTAGCGAGACACTAGCCCTGACAATCATTTATTTGAATACATTTTGTTTATTGGTTATTCCAGTTCTTCTGAGTTCTAACTAACTAGTACTATGTTTGCATTTGGTGATGAGTTACTATATGTTTACTAGAAGAATAGACTTTTGCTTAC
Source organism: Panax japonicus (assembly GCA_020205505.1). NCBI lineage: Eukaryota > Viridiplantae > Streptophyta > Magnoliopsida > Apiales > Araliaceae > Panax > Panax japonicus. The sequence goes on along the minus strand of CM035094.1, from coordinate 15,645,312 downwards.
GTTGTTTCTAATCAAAATTTTTAAAAGTAGGGGAGCTGTGTAAAATTTAATGGAAGATTTAAATCTACCCTACCATACTTTAAGACAAAGGGTAACTGGACAAAGAATAGGGGAGCTTTGTTTCTGAACAGTAAAAAAGAACGGGAAGGAAATAGTATCAGATGGAGGAAGTACCATCTTATCAGTTTCCTGTGTAGAGTTGGACAAAATTAGCCACCAAGATTTTTAGGTAACATTTTTGGGTATGAATCATCCCTTTTCTAATTATGGAGGGAATTATTTTTGATCAAGAGAATTGGGGGATCCCGAATTTAAGAATTTTTAGTGAGTGCACATATAATTCAACTGAAATGGGGGTAGAAAAGGTGGTCTTTTATTTCCTTATTTATTACTATCTGTAACTGAGTTATTTTCTTGTGGATTTGCCGGTCTGATTTAAGATGCCCTTGGTTAATGTTGAAAGATCCATGATGACTGTCATATGAGAACTGCATGCACTTTTGTGTTGATTTCAACATTAGGAGTTACCTTATGGAAAGCTTAATAGATGTTGAAAATATTAGTCGTGCTGGTCATTCTGTTATGAGGAGGTGAGATGATTAGGTATTAGCTTTGAGCTATCGTTGAATTCTTATTTTGAAACAATGTTTGAACAAAACACATACCAACATGGACACATGCAAGGTTGTGTAACATTGCCACCACAAAATTACAGATATAAATCATTTTTGGTCTGTTATTGATAGATTACTATGATTCCAGCGTAGCATCTTGTAGAGTTATGATAATTTCTTTTGGATTTCAAACTCATGTATGGTGTTGTACATGGTTGGCTTCTGATTATGATTTAAAACTGTACCAATGTAATCTAGGATCTATAGATTTCTTTCACCGACTCTCCTTTGTACCTCCCTGCAAGCTTCTTTTTTGTATTTCCTGACCATATTATTGGAATTGGTCTAGATCATTTAATTTATAAGCTGTTATTTTCAGGGTTTTGTTACAGCAGTAAGTCACATGCGTGCATTTGTTCCATCTGTTTATGATGTAACACTTGCTATTCCCAAAAGTTCGCCTCCACCTACAATGCTAAGACTCTTTAAGGGTCAGTCTTCTGTGGTAAGTCAACTGAACTTGAGAACTTTGAGCAGTTGAATTGAACAGTTTGCATGTGGTACTGGTAGCCATTGGATTATATTTTCAAGTTCCTTTCACATTGTTTCTCCTTACGTGTAAATACGTGTAACAGAATCCTTATGCTATATCCTTATGTTAAGGTATCGTTTATACCTGTACCTTTTTTAAGAATAAAAGGTTGTGCCATTTTTTATTAGTGGTATGTTATAATTTATACCCCCTCCATTCCATAATAATAGTCGTTTTATTCATGCACGTGGATTAATTAAGAAAGTCATTTAATAATTAAAATTTGTCTGAAATTTCATTCATTAGTATCCCTTTATAGAAAGTTGAAAACTACTAATACAAGAGTGAAAATAAATTGGAACAAATTTTTTCTTCTAAAAAGTATATTATTATGGAATGGAGGGAGTAGTATTGTAGCTTCAAATCACTGGAGGGATTCACAAAGTTCATCCTAAAGGGGTAGAAGGGTAGATTGTGATTTTTCTTTCTTTTACAGAAAAGAAATTTTTAATAGATGAATAGAGAGAAAGGTAGATTATCACGTGTCAGTGTAACATTCGGTGGTTACTTTTTATTAGAACTTATGTGATGATAACTAGTACTCCAAATGAATGACTGGGAATAGTCTCTCAAATTGTTTTGCTTTTGTACTAAAGTTGTGGGATGTGCTAGCTAGCAAGGAAATGGCCAGGCTTAGGAGTTAGGAAATCTTGTGATTGTGTTTAGTACTGAAATCATGTGATTGGATTTAGGCCAAAATTGGGTTTTATTTGATAATTCAGGACTACTGTATGTATATTTTGTTATGTATAGTGTTAAGAGAATAAACTGATGTGTTGTTATTCCTGGTATGGGGCAGTCCTCTCTCTCCCACAATTTTTACAGCCCTCTCTCTTCATTACTTCCCTTCATCTCCTATGTTCTTATATGTCTATTTCCTAATGTCATTGTTCTGATTCTCTCTTTTACTTTTAAATACTTCTTGACCTTTTGTCTTTCACAACATACTCTTCATTTATGTCCTATTTGTAAGCTCATATTTTTATTTACAAAGTTTGTAATTTATTTGTGAAGACTATTATAGTGTCTAGCTATAGTGTGTACAATTCTTGTGAGAAGTTTTGATTCATTTTTGTGATTCAAATGTTAGAAAACTTGGTAATAAGAAAAATGTTGTCTTATCTTTTGACCATTTGGGCAATTATACAAACCCTTAATGAAGTTGAGCATGGATAAAGCAATACACATAAAAGGATGAAGCTTAGTCATCACCCAAACCTAGGGAAGATAAGAACTTCATTTCTTGAGTCATTAAATAATTCCTAATTGTCATGATAATTATATGTTGATAAATGAATATTTGCGATACAATTTTATCTAAAAGATAAATCCCTGTGATACAATTATGTTATATCAGTTCAATGGGCGAAGTTACCTAAAAAGTTGCTAAATGTATAATAATATAGTTTCCTTTTTTATTTTCCCAGTGTGCATAATTTTCTGCTGTGCAGGTGCACGTCCACATCAAGCGGCACTTGATGAAAGATTTACCTGAAACAGATGATTCTGTTGCGCAATGGTGTAAAGATGTCTTTGTGGTCAAGGTGATAACTTTTATTTCTTATGCATTGGCTCATTAAGTACGATGCTTTCCAATCATCTTAACTGCATCATATGTTTAGATCATGTTTCGATGGGATAGTTATTAGGAAAAATATGGACAATTTTCTTATTATCCTCCTATGCCTCCTTTCGAATTCTTTTTTAAAAAAATTATTTCCCTACCCTTTTTTTGTTATATAAAAAATGTAATTTCACACAAGTGCTAACTTTTTAACCCATTTCCTTTCTCACCCTTCTTAAGTGTTTGAGAGTGACTTATTTAATTTCATTGATTTCTTCAAATTCTGGTACGGTGGGGTAATTGCGATCATTGAAATCTCGTATAGAAAGGGGAGAATTTGAATAGAACCCATTGTTAATAGAATTTTGTACTTATTGGTAAAGCATAAATTAATGAAGGTTTTCTTTGTTATAACAAAACAACTTGAAGGTAATCATGAGAAAGCAGTACTACTCATCTCTTGAATTATGATAACTGATTTCATGGAGGATTTTCTCCAGAAGTTGTCACTAATAAAGTGATGGAAATGACTATGTAAAATGGAAAGAAGTTGGTTTCCTGAAAAGTGAAGATAAAACGAATAGGTAACAACAATCCCTAAATTTTCAACTCATAAGATAATAAATACTCCCTCTGTCCTTGAAAGGATGACTAAAGGAACAAATTTTTTTGTGTACATAAAGTGAAGGGTAACTAAGTCATTTAGTGGGGTCCATTAGTATAAAAAAATAAAAATTCTTATCACTTTATATAATAATCTCGTGTGGCCACTAAGGATGAATTTAGAATTTTTTTACTCTCTTTCCTCTAATTTTACTTTTGTGTGCAAATTGTACTTTGCTTGTCTTTTTGGGGACGGAGGGAGTAGTAATTATAATAAAAGGCAACTATATATGTTCCTACATGCTTGTGTAATTTGCCATGATGTACATCTGTTGGACTGAGTTGGTGAATAATTTTTTTGTAGTTCAGATTATTCTGTGTCAAAACTGAGATTTATCTGTTCTGATTTGGATGGCTAGGATGATTTATTGGATAAGCATAAAGCTGATGATACTTTTGTTGAGGGAGAACTGCACGACACTGGTCGGCCATTGAAGTCTCTTGTGGTGAGAGGATAAATGTTCTATTTATTTACAGACTTGCATTATCCAATCCTTCCCAAATTTTTTGTGGTATTAATGGGTGTGTGTGGAGCTAAGACTTGTTTGCAACAGGTTGTTGTCTCTTGGGCATTTCTGCTCATTTTGGGGGCCTTAAAATTCTTTCAATGGTCTTCACTTCTATCTTCTTGGAAGGGTCTCACATTGTCAGCAGTTGGCTTGGCCGTTGTTACTGTTCTTATGCAGATTTTGATTCAATTTTCTCAGTCTGAACGCTCAAATGCAAGACCCTCTAAACCTGAAAGGTCACCCCAGTGAAGCCCAAGAGCGAGCAGGCAGGCAGGCGAGAACCTTTAGACACAAAACGAGATATGTGGTTCCATAGTGGAAAGATGATATATGTACTATGTATGATCTTGATGAACCTCGTAGGGTACCCATTTTGAACCCTAAATTATTGTCCCAGTATACTCGGCAGTGACCAATTTTTGTACATGAAAGTGCGGATTGTAGGCATATCAATTCATTAATTGGTGTTGAGTTAGTGATAATTTAGCATTCACACACACACACACACACTTGTACCTTAACGGGCAGGGTCTGGTGGTGGTGGTGGTTTGATTTTCTCAGTTTGATCTGTTGTAGAGGAATGTGAAATAGAAAATTTGATAATCCGTGCTTGTTCTTTTAAAATACGAGTAGGATAAGGAAATCTTGCTAAATCTGATAGAAGTGGAATATTTATCTTTCCATCCATAGCTAGGATTTCTTAAAAATATGCTACATTCCTACTTATATTATAATTTGGAACAATTTTCTCAAATCCTATTTAATACGTTCTCTCCCCCCATAACTCAGTTTCATATCAAACCCAAAGTCAAGTCTCCTAGCTCCAATTAAATTTCTCGTTTTCTTTCGAAAAATAATTTATTTTCATGGGGTGTCGACGTGGTAAATCAAGAAAAACTTCAGAGTGCCGTCGTTTCGACCTCTTTTGGCAACCAGTAATCAGGAAACCGAGGACCAAAACAGCGACAACAAGAGTTAAAAAATACTACTACTATTTTGTTGCAGAAGAGAATCCCCTACCATGCCTATCAGAAATTGAAATTCCAGGGCCTATTCCTGATCTTGACGCTATTATTAATGATCACAATTTATTAAGAAACTTTTTTTCTAGTATTCCAGATACAGATGATGATGATGATTAATTCATGTATGATCAATTAATATAAGATGATGATTAATTCATGTATGATTAAACCCCGTATGGTCGACATAAATAATTATTTATTATATTAATCAATTAAATATATGATAAATATTTAATTATGATTTTGATAACATAGTTATAGTTATTAAATTATTATCTATTTATTTAAGCAATAAATCGTTGAGTTATATATTAAAGGTTTATTTGATCCTAAATATATGAATGCAATACAACTTTATTCAGTTATGATTATGAGCCGATGATGAAATCTTAGTATAGTCGGGTGGGTGAGTTTGTTTCTTTCTCCTTTAGTGTGTTTTGATTGGTTCTTGAAATTGTAAAAGTGATGACATTGATTCTTGAAATTATATTGTATTTTCCAAAATAAATAAATAATTATGATCAAGAGCAAACAATTATTTTAATTTTATTGAAGTTTCTAATGGGATTCTACATTAACGTTTATATTAACAAAATTTGCTTAAAATTAATATAACTTTGAAACTCAAACTTTAATAAGTTTTAATTTACTCATAACAATTAGTTAGTAATAAAACCACTTTAATTTCTCAGCTAATTTTATAGTTATTATATTTTAAAAAAATCACATATATTATTAATATAATTATCGTGTGATTTGGTAAATTGCAAGTTTTAATAAATTAAATTACGTGATATATTAAGAGATTTTTTTACATATTGTAATAATATAATTATCCTGTACAAAATTCGTTAATATATACTCTCTCCGTCCCATAGTTATAAGCTGATTTCTTTTGACACGTAGTTTAAAAAAATTAGTTAAGTGACAATTTTTAACATAAATTTTTAACATATACCCCTTAATATGGAATTAATGAATAAGTTAATTACTCCTTATTTATCACACTGGAACTCTCAACTTATCGATTGACGTGTACTGACCATTAAAATCCATAAACTTTAACCAAAGAGAATACAACAAAAGAGTAATGTTGTTTCTTCAAAAAAAGAGTAATGTTTGAATATTTATTATAAGGGCATAAAAGTAAAACAATGAACCAACTAAATTTTAGCCTATATATTGGGACATCTCAAAATAGAAAATCAGCCTATAACTATGGGACGGAGGGAGTATTATCTTACATTGTGATTAAAAAATGTTTTAAAATTTAATTGATAGAAATTTGTATAGTATTTATACAAATTTGAATAGGAAAGAAAAAGATCTTTTTTTCTATTCTTATTAGAGGTATGAATTTTTTAAATTAAATTAAATAAAATTCGGATAATACTTGTGAATAGGAAAACTCAACAAACCAAGTTTGCGTTTATAAAAATGTCCATATTAATACAAAATATAAGAGTATTATTGTCTTTTTGAAGAGAGATTTTTATATTCAAAATTGATATATTTAATTTTTATATAATATTATCAATATTATAAATTATCTAAACAATACTATTAATTTATAAGACTTATTATTTCATATTTTTCAATGATTCACCTCAAATTTAAATTTAAAAATATCTCAAATTTACTTTCAAAATTCAATAATAATGTTTTAATCTAGAACAGACGGAGCATTTATTAGATAGTGTGTTTATTATAGGAGAATGAAAGGGAATGGCTCCAATTTTATTCTAGGGTATAATGCAATTAAATGTGTAATTCGATTTCATTGTGACCTAAAATAATTTTATATAACCAAAAGGAAAATAATTTTTTCCCTACAAGTTCAATCATCATATTTTGACTATACTCTGGTCTCTGCCCATGAGAATATAATACAGGTCACTTACCCCCTTAACTAGCAGGGTTTCTTGCTGTGAAGATGCATGAAATTCTTTTCTACTATTAGAAGCCAAATCGGTGAAACCGAGCAAAAGGCCACAATTACATTCCTGGACAATCATGTACAACTGAGAAAGATCACATAAAAAGAAGTCCTAAATGCATAATCTCTAATCTCTAGTAGTTCACAAAAAACAAGCATGACATATGTACAAAATTGTATCAATGATTCAATCATGAGAAAAGCTTCGGATCAGTTTGGAGTGGATTCAGCCCCATCGTGTAGAGCACAGCAAACCGATGCTTTGTGGTGACCTTGATACACTCTTATGTCTTCACCGGTAGACACTGACCAAAGTCTAGCTGTTGCATCAGAGGAAGCTGCATGGGGGTAAAAACAAGAAAAGGTTGAAAATATATACTACAAGGGTTTCTGAAGCAACAAGGCTCGCTTGAGAAATGAAATATTCAAATGGACCAGGACTAAATGAATAATCAGCAGGCAGGACCAAAATACTCGATGCAGAAAAGATCTATTCGGAATAAATGGTTCACAGTTTTTACGTTGTCAAAGTTTTGATCCATTAGAGATAGCAGGTGGGAAAAAGTGTCCTGAAATAGCATAATCACTCTCTCAATGAAGTGGAAAGGCAGAAACAGAATGATTTCTTTGTTTTTTCTAGATCAGCAGTGGAGAGTAAACATAAGAAACCACACTACCAAACCGCCATCAAGAAACTCCTTTAAATTGATTTGTAGCCAAGACATCATTTTGGTTCTGATTTAGTATATGTTAATCACTTTGAAATTGAAGAAGGTGCTTGTTAAGTTAACTATCTAGATTTCAAGTTTTGCCGTGCTAAATTAAATTACCTGTGATAAGATAAGCTCCATCGACAGAGAATACACAATCCCACACCCAACGTTGGTGTCCTGGAAAACACAATAATTTTATTCATCTCATACAGCTTAATAAGTGAGAGAAATTTAAAAAGAAAGAGAATTTGGTTTGAGGCTCATGCATACCTACTAAAGTTCTCTCTAAGGTGAAGCCATCAACATTCCATATCTTTACAGTATGGTCAGAAGATGCAGTGGCTAGATACCTAGAAACATCATCGCCACATAAACAAAATCATTACAAGTCTCATATGTAACAACAAATCAGGGCAAGGATGGAAGCTGGAAACACAATAATAACTTGATACAAATGTTAATTATGAAATTAAGACTGGAAAAAGGGAAGGTCGGAGTAATCTAACCGGCAGGGCTCACAGAACTCTGGGGAAAGGAGACACTTAAGAATGTATCCATCGTGAGCCTGCAGCTTATGTAGTGGCTCAAAATTGGTCATAGTCTGCAACAAGGGGAAAATGGGTATAATTTTCTTTTTAGATTAGTAAGAATTCGGTATATTATCGTATAATTCTAATCATAGTTTTGCAGTCTGTTGCTAAGGGTTTATAACAACATTTTTTAAAATATTTATGAAGATAATACCTGGGTTCCTCGCAGTAAGCGCCAAACATAGCATGTTCCACGGTTGTTTGCAGCTACAACCATGCTTCCATCCCACATTACCGTTAAAGATCTGACAGCTGTATCTACCTCTGGTACCTGAGTTCAGGCCATACATGGTGACAACAATTTTATACATAACCACTTCTTCATATATATATATATATATATATATATATGTGTGTGTGTGTGTGTGTGTGTGTGTGTGTATGTGTGTATGTGTGTGTGTATTATATAAATATAAAGAAAAGGGACTCACATGAAAATGAAACAGTAAACTAGATGCGAGAGCCTGTTTTTCCTTTCCAACGTGCAGAAGAATAAAGATTTATATTCATACATGATGCCTGATTTTAACACCAATGGGTTGATTGAATACAATTAACTGCATAGTGTTCAACACTTCTACAACTCTTTAGAATGTGTTGCTATGTCATTTTATCAGCCTGATTGTTTTAATCTACTAATTGCATATGAACTACAACAAAAATCCTCATGACTGGAAACAGGCTCAACTCAATTACCTTATTTGTTTCTGATCTGAAATATAAACAAATACATACCAATTCACAGCTGCATGAATTTGCAGTCAAATCCCATACACGAATATTACCATTTTGGTCCCCAGATATCAGCTCTGTCTGCAAAGCCAGAAAAGTACAGTGAGATTAACATAGTAGAGTACTTAAAGCAGTATGGTATAAAATCTAACTGTATCTAGGTAAAAGTTTATGTGCAAGACAACAGCAATTATACTTTCCTTCAGTGATGCAGTATCAAGATCCTATTAACCGCCACATAGTCAAAAGTCGTGCAAGCTGATTCAATATAATGTCACTTCAGTGAACTTACACTTCAGCCAATTCAGAGAAATAGGTGCCTACTCTATAAGTCTATAACATGCAAGTCACTTTATATGCAAAGCTTTAATACAATTGCTGACATATTTTATCGCAAACGAAATGATATCATATTTGATATTACATTCCCCTTATAAGAGACAAAAGTTGAATCCCCCCAGAAATACACAATTATATAATTTAAAGAAAAAAGTACAACTGCTTGAGAAAGGAGAACAGGAAAAACACCTGATTTGGATGCAAAACAACTGTATTAACAGCTGCACGGCTTTCATATTCCCTCTGACAACCTGGAGCCCTGTACTTTTTCAAATGCAAACATATCTATTTCTCTAACAATAAGGGCTCATAACATGAAAAAAATAATCTAGTTGTATGTACCTTAAGTCCCAAATCCTTACTGTACCATCTTCAGAACCTGAATACATCCAGTTTCCATCAGATTGAAACCCCACTGCTGTAACATTGTTAGTATGCGAATCATAGCTCATTACCTGTCAATTGCCATGGTGGCAAAAAATTGTGCGTTAAACACGAAATCTATTGAAGGCTGAAATGAAAAAAGAAGAAACACAAAACCCAGAAATATTAAGGTGATAAAGATGTACAGGCTGAGGGCTGTTGGAATTAACATCAAATAATCGAATGTGGGGGTTTCCAGCTGCAGCCAGGTACCGCTTATCTGGAGTTATCTCAAGCCGGTTAACTTGCTGCGCGCAGAACATTGGTAAATCAGATTCCATGCATTAACAGATGAGATTTTCTTAATTTACAGAATAAGTACAACAGAAACAAGAATGACACGATACTTTTTTTTTAAACTTTATGAGTCGCTACTTAATGATATCCTAGCATAGAAACAGAATGGAGGCACATGCTCTACATGTGACGGGGCATTTCAGAATCCAGTAAAGGATTTTGATTTCTTTGTCTTTTTAATGGTTCCGTATGCAAGGAGAATAATGGTATGTAATATGATAAATATACATACTAAGTATCTAGAATGTGGATGTAATATGTACCAAGATTATGCACTAACTGCCTACATGTGCAACGTGTTTGTAGAAATAGAGGTGCTAAAGCATGTAATGAGAAAGGGTCAAGTGCTTTGTGGTGCAGCATTAAGCAATGGTAGACTGTTGGCGTGTGGCATTGGTATTGGGATAATAGATGTGAGGCAACGCCAACAATGGCGATGAAAAGTCACAGATAAAGGAAACATGTGTGGCTAAAATACTCCTTTTCAATTCCTCTTATATATTTCACAGAAATTAATATTTTCACATCACTTTGCTAAGTCACAATTAAGTTTATCAAACACCTAAACCTTGGTAATAAAAAGTTTATATTTATGGGAAAAAAAACAACCATGTGTTTCAACAAAGAGTAGTACTGAAATAAGCTGATCACTCACTAATTCACATATACAAAAAACATCATTTATGTATACATTAACAACTAAGATGTGCATATATAGTTCTAATCAAAATTGTACACATAATAATTGGTTTCTAAATACATACAGATTCTGGGTATTGGATAGTCCGATAACAACGTCCACTTGTAGCCTCCCAGAATCGAATCGTGTGATCATAACTGGCCGTTGCCAGGATCACCGACGGTTGTTGGCTCATCTCTTGGTCTTCCCCAAATCAACAAAATTATTGAGTGATAGAGCAACTACTAGTATAAAAAAACATACATATACCTGGAATACCTCAAAAATAATCAAACACTGATGAATTTAATAATCGGATGTTGACTGATAGTAACAAAAAGAGATAATAAAAGTGTAGGTGTAAAAAAGTAAGAATTTACCACAAAACTTGTGTTTAAAACATTGAAAGAAATTAGGGTTTTCAATAAAACAAACTTAAATTTGGTGGAGGGGAATTTGGAGCTTAAGGGGTTTATGCCATTCTTACTGGGTTTTGCCGGCTAAATCGACTTCGCATAGATTTGAGAGTAAGGTGGCTAGTTGCGACTCCTTAACAATTAAGGCAGCGTTTGGAAGAGTTTTTTAAGGTGACTTATGGGGTGTTTGAATGGAGCTGAATTGGTTAGTTATGTGCGTTTATTTTGAATAAAAATAATTTAAATAATATATTTTTTTTGCTAAATAGGTTGAATGACTACAGAAAGAAGTATTTTATATTTAATTTTTTAAATAATATTAATTATTATATTAAATATATTTACAACAATTTTGATTTTTTTTAGAACGGTAAAATAATACAGTAAGTCTAGGGGGGATATTTTTTTAGTGACATTTCTAGTGACATTTTTTTTGGGTATATCTCTCAAAAAATGTATAGTATTTATTTCAACTGAAATTTTTGTAAAAAATAATATTTTATGTGTAATTTGGATACATACAAGAAACAGAGTTGTACAGACTGTACAGACCCTGTTTCTTGTATGTATCCAAATTACACCTAAAACATTATTTTTTATAAAAATTTCAGTTGGAATAAATACTATATATTTTTTGGGAGGTACTACAAAAAAACCAATTTTTTTTTTAAAAAATGTCACTAAAAAATATCCCCCTAGAAAGACTCAAAATAATAAAATTTTATTATTTAGGTATTTCTCACATATTAATTATTAAATAAATTTTTTTATTCACTACTCATAATTCTATTTCATTCAAATTAATTAAACATTCAAAACTATTTCATTCAATTTTATAAAACACCTGCCCTCTTACCATTCACATCACTAATCGTTGATAGGAAAAACAGACGGTCCAAATTCTAAAAAGAGCACGCTAATGGTTAAAAAAAATAGTTATCTTAGAGATTACCACATCTTAGTTATCTTTATATATTTTATAATAAAAAATATCCATTATAATTTAATAAATTAAACATAAATATTTTTATTTACGCATGATTACTCATTTTCATTTCATTATAACTAATGTTTTAGCTTAATTTGTATATTCCAAAATAATTATCGTTTGCATATATATAGGAGAATTTTAAATTATCTTTCTTATAATACCCATATTAATATCCTCTTTTCAAATATATCTAATACAATTAAACAACTAATCTTTTTTCTCCTTTTTCCAATTAAGGATAATAGTGTCAATTTTTTTTTCATTTTCCTCTCAAAACTAAGCTATTGAATATTAATTGTTATACTTATTAAGTTTGCATATTGTTTTAGTGACAAAATATATTTATGTATTAATAATTGAATATATTATAAATTATTATTTTACAAAAGTAATAAAATTTTAAATATATTTTATTAAAAAATATTAAATTAACTAGTTTGACAATATTTGCTTACGATAATTGTTACCAATAATTAAATAATTTATACCAAACGAAAATGTTAAGATATGACCAATTTTATTATTAATAATTTGAATTTGGGTGAGTATCTTACATTTAATTTCTTAAATATAAACAATTTTTTTCTATATGTTTTGGTGTCATGAGATTAAGATATTACATGCAGAAAAATGTACTTTTACTTTGAACGAAAAGGGGATAAATAAGGTTTTGGTCACTGTACTGAGGTTCGATTTTTATTGTGATTTCTGAAATTTTTTTTGTTACAATAGAATAATTGTACTCTCAAAAATTACAAAGTAGTCATTATTAAAACTAAAACTAATATACTATGAGCATGCACTTACCAATATACTATAACCTTTTATTTTCATTTATCATACTCCCTCCGTCCCAAATTATCTGTTGTTCTAGAGTTTCACACAGATACCAATATGTATGATAAAAATACTAAAATACCCTTTGTGCTGACTTTTTTATTAATTGAATAGAAAGAAAAAGCAGCTAATTAATTGGAGAGAGAGAGAGAAACATTGAAGAGAGAGAGAAAGCAGCACATTAATTGAAGAGAGAGATAGAGAAAAATAATTATTAATTGAAGAGAGAGAGAGGGGTTGTAAGACCCCAATTTTTATAAATAAAGATGAATTTTCTATAATTATTATTATGGAATAAATTTGATATAATGTTATAGTTGTGGGTAATATTTATAAATTTTGCAAAGTACGCAAGTTGTTATAAAATATTCGTTTGGTCGGAGAATATTCTTTTTGTCGGGGAATATTCGTACGACGGCACAATCATTGGTGGACCCCACAACGGAAGTATTGTCATAGTTAGAAAACGACAAAATTATCTTTCTATAAAAATAACGGCGGAGGTGTTACCGTTAAAACTGTTGAACTACTCGGTAGTAAAAGTACAGTAATACGCGTTGTTGCATAGTAGCACACGGTATTGATTATTGATGCTTACGTGAGAAGTCACTCAACTATACTCAATTATTGCTACAGTAATTGCTGCATCATATCTCTTATATTATTGATTCAATTATTGTCACAGTATCATCTGTATAATATGTTATATTATTAAATCAATAATTGAGACGACAAGTTATAAATGATTAATAATTGTTGAAAGATTAATTATGTGTTGATTAAAAATAAAATGATTTCTGGTAATTTTTATTCAATCCTTGATGTATATAAAGAGTCCATTATGAGACGTTGGTGATAAGTTTAATTATTTATGGGGGGCCATATGTCGTCATCTAAGAGTCTTTTTCATAAATAGTAATTACCTTTGTAAATAGTAATTACCTTTGTAAATAGTAATTACTTTTGTAAATAGTATTACTTTTGTAAATAGTAATTACCTTCGTAAATAGTAATTACCTTCGTAAATAGTAATTACCTTCGTCAATAGTAGTTGTCTCTTCAATATTACCAAGAGTCATTTTGACCCTTCGTTAAGACCAAGAGCCACCCTCAGTTTTTCTATAAATAGAAAGCTCATTCCTTCATTATTTCTTACGAATTCGTTCAAGCTATAGAGAGAGAAAGTATAGAGAATAAGAGAGAAAAAAGAAGAGTTTTCTGCTACTTCACTTATATCCAGTTCTTCTAAGGTAGGGAATATTATTTGTTGTACTCGTAATTCTTTCTTCTTGAAGAGAATTTATGTTATTTCATTCATTGTTATTCTGTTGGAATAACCTGTATACGCGGAATACCCTATACTTGGTGACATTCATTTACTATTCTGTCTTTACATTTCTGTAGGAATATCCTGTCTGTGCTATACACCGGACCTGGTTCCATTTACTGTTCCGTCTTTACATTTCTGTCGGAATATGTCTGTGCTATACGCCGGACCTGGTTCCATTTACTATTCCGTCTTTACATTTCTGTCGGAATATCCTATCTGTGCTATACGCCGGACCTGGTTCCATCATTTACTATTCCCCCATTTATTATTCTGTTGGAACATCATAAAAGATAGTAGATTTTATTTTCTACTTGACTCTTTTAATGGATTGCTGATTCTGCTGCAGTTAAACTTGATGTTTATTATATTTTATCAGTTTAACACTGTTGAAGGCTAATGATAATTTATTCTGCATTATCTTAGTCATAATATTTCTTACTGGGCTAGTTGAGCTCACCCTTTCTTTCACTGTTCTCTTCAGGAAATGAGAATATAGCTGGGACGAGTCGGGGAACGGAGTAATGGACCAGAGAGTAGTATTAGTAGTCCTCACTATTCTGTAAAATAGTGTGACAATAATTGTATTGAGGACTCCTTTTGAGTTTGTATGATCTCTAGTAGACAATAATTGTATTCAAACTCACAGTTATATTTTGTCGTATTGTACACAACAGTGGTATTAGTAAGTTGTATTTGAATTCTGTACCATGTATCTGGCGACTCAAGATGGGTGATGTATACCTAATTTTGGGGGCGTCACAGTTGGTATCAGAGCTTAGGGATATGATCCCTGGCTAAGATGTGAGAATAATACTAGGAGGGCATAGACGGGAAATTCCTTCGCTAGTATGACCTACCTAAGTTTATGTGCTATTTTATTGGTCGGTCAGAATATAGGGATAATATGTTACATATCAATTAACCGTTTGTTTTGTGGCAGTATCTGAAAATGACATCTGAGAATGTTGAGAATAGCAATGGAGCACAGACGATTGTTGATTCACCACATATCAATAATCAGGATAATGTGCATCAAGAAGGCGACAATCCTCATGCAAATAACAACAATGACCAAATGATGAATGATCAAATGTTCAGAGGCTTTATGCAATTCATGCAACAGCAGGCGAGAGCGACTCCTGTCCAAAACGTAGATGGAAACACGGGAAACTCTCGGGCGGTCACCGCTAAACAGTTCAAGGAGCTGGGACCACCGGAGTTTAAGGGAGAGCCAAAACCACTTATGGCGGAAACATGGATAAAGCAGATTACCAAGATATTTGATGTCTTGGGATGCTCCGAGGAGCAAAAGGTTCCCTTTGCCGCCTTTATGTTGCGCGGAGAGGCAGATTACTGGTGGGAATCGGTAAAACGTACTCAACCTGCTGTACTGAAGATATCTTGGGAGAAGTTCCAGGAGCTGTTCAACGATAAATACTTTCCCGAAAGTATTCGCCACATGAAGGAGGTGGAGTTTATTAAGTTGGAACAAAATAATATGACCGTGTCGCAATACGAGACAAAATTTGCAGAGTTATCACGGTTTGCGTCCCACTTGGTAGATAATGAATAGAGAATGGCGCGAATGTTTTTAAGAGGTTTGAAGCCGGAGATACGTCAACATCTTATTTCTCATAAACTGTGTTTGTATTCAGATGTTGTAAATAGGGCTCAGTTAGTGGAGCGCGATAACGAGTCAACTCAACTAAAGGAGAGCAGCCGGCAAAATTATAATACCAGCGAGAGTGGTCATTGAAGCGGTGACAACAAGCGTGGAGGGAATCAGCAGGCCAGAAATGGTTACCACTTCGGTGGTAATCAGGGCCAAAATAATAAGAATGGACATTTCAAAAAGAGGAGATTCAACAATGATGGAAAGACGTCAACACCAGCACCCGTTGTTAAGGAAGGAGAAAGACCACCTATTATATGCTTCAAATGCGGAGGGGAGGGACACATCAGTCCAAATTGTGCGATGCCATCCAAGGCATGTTATAATTGTGGAAGAGAAGGTCAATTAGCCCGATTTTATCGTTTACCAAAGACAAATTCAGCTAGGATGGAGGCACCAAAGGCCGTCCCAGAAAGGTCAAAGCCGGTAGTGCAAGGGAGAGCGTTTGTTGTGATCTCCCAGAAAGCAAGGAACCCGAATGAGGTCATCACGGGTAAGCTTATCATAAACTCTAATGAAGTCTATACTTTATTTGATACCGGTTCTACCCATTCTTTTATTTCTCCTACTTGCGCTCATCGATTAAATTTGACTCCGGAGAAATTAGACTTTGACTTATCTGTGGAAACTCCGTTGGGAGAAACCTTCATTACATCCAATGTTTATAAGTCTTGTTTGGTTCAAATCGGTACCCTCACATTACCTGTAGATCTTATTTCATTGAAAATACTTGCATTTGACGTGATTCTAGGGATTGATTAGTTAACTACTCATCATGCAAAAATTGATTGTTTTCATAAGGTTGTTAGCTTTCATATTCCTAATCAACCTATTATGCGAATTCAAGTAACCAAACCATTAAAATCAATCACGGTCATCTCAAGCCATAAAGCTATTCGTTTATTGAAAAACGGATGTCAAGCTTTCTTAGCTCATGTCACAGATTTAAACAAAAATACGTCAGTTTTGAACGATATTTCTATTGTTAATGAATTTCCTGACGTATTCCCCGAAGAACTTCCTGGCCTACCCCCAGAGTGTGAGATTGAATTTGGTATCGACCTTGAACCCGGTATAAAACCCATTTCTAAAGCCCCATATCGAATGGCTCCTATTGAACTTCAGGAGTTAAAAACCCAACTGCAGGAATTGTTAGACATTGGCTTTATTCGTCCTAGTACTTCTCCTTGGGGTGCTCTTGTTCTATTCGTGAAAAAGAAAGATGGGAGTATGCGACTTTGTATTGATTATCGGGAGTTGAATCATGTCACCATCAAAAATAGGTATCCATTGCCACGTATTGATGACCTGTTTGACCAGTTGCAAGGAGCCAAATTCTTTTCAAAGATTGATCTTCGTTCCGGATATCACCAATTGAAGATTAGAACCGATGACATTCCAAAGACGGCTTTCAGAACTCGGTACGGGCATTATGAATTCCAAGTCATGTCCTTTGGTTTGACTAATGCTCCTGCTGCCTTCATGGATATGATGAACTGAGTATTCAAGGAATATTTGGATCACTTTGTGGTCGTTTTTATTGATGACATCCTTATTTATTCCAAAAGCCGTGAAGATCATGAGCAACACTTGAGGCTGACACTCCAAAAGCTTCGTGAATATAAGCTTTATGCCAAGTTGAAGAAATGCGAGTTCTGGCTTGAGGAAGTAGCATTCCTTGGGCACGTGGTAACAAGTCATGGAATATCTGTTGACCCAGCAAAGATTGAAGCTATTCAAAGCTGGGAGCAACCTAAATCAGTGACCGAAGTACGTAGCCTTCTCGGTTTAGCTGGTTATTATCGGAGATTTGTGGAAGGATTTTCTCGAATCGCTACTCCATTGACTCAGCTGACTCGGAAAGATACAAAGTTCGGTTGGAGCGAAGAATGTGAGAAGAGTTTTCAAGAACTCAAGAGGAGACTCATTTCAGCACCTGTTCTAACAATACCATCTGGCTCGGAGGGATTTGTCATCTACAGTGATGCTTCGGGCAAAGGGCTGGGATGTGTTCTCATGCAACATGGAAAAGTCATAGCCTATGCCTCGCGACAACTCAAAGAATATGAGAAGAATTATCCTACTCATGATCTAGAGTTAGCAGCTGTTGTCTTTGCACTTATAATTTGGAGGCATTACTTGTATGGGGAGAAAGTGGAGATCTTTACGGATCATAAAAGCCTCAAATATTTCTTCACTCAAAAGGAACTCAACATGCGACAACGACGTTGGCTTGAACTGTTGAAAGATTATGATCGTACCATCCAATACCATCCTGGAAAAGCAAACGTGGTAGCTGACGCATTGAGTAGAAGATCACATGCAAGTACGAGTGCGATATTGTCAACGCAAGGGCCCATTTTGTGTGACTTGCAAAGGATGGAGATAGAGTTAAAGGCTCCAGGGACGAATGTGATGATGGCGAATATATGAGTAGAACCGACTTTAATCGATAAAGTTAAAGCTGCTCAAGCTACAGACCTGGAGCTGATGCGTATGAGGAAGAAAGTGCAAAAGGGTGCTATGTCGGAAGCAAGAATCGATGAAGAAGGAATACTTCGAGTCAACTCCAGACTTTGTGTTCCTAACGACCCTGATTTAAAGTATAAAATCATGATGGAGGCGCACAATACACCGTTTGCAATCCATCTTGGGAGTACCAAAATGTATCATGATATTCGTCATACATTTTGGTGGAGCAATATGAAGAGAGAGATAGCGTTGTTTATCTCAAGGTGTCTAACTTGTCAACGAGTTAAAGCGGAGCATCAAGTACCAAAAGGTCCATTGCAACCACTTGAAATTCCAGAATGGAAGTGGGAGCACATTACCATGGATTTCGTTATCGGTCTTCCTAAGGTTTCTCAAGGCATAGATGTGATTTGGGTCATTGTTGATAGATTGACCAAGTCTGCTCATTTCTTACCGATACGAGAAACTTATACACTTGAATGTCTTGCTCGTATGTACATAAACGAGATTGTAAGACTGCATGGTATGCCTGTATCCATAGTTTCTGATCGAGACCCAAGATTTACTTCACGATTTTGGGTTAGTTTGCAAAAATCTATGGGCACAGACTTACGATTTAGCTCAGCATATCATCCTCAGACGGATGGACAGTCGGAGAGGACTATTCAAACTCTTGAAGATCTATTAAGACTCTGTGTCCTTGATTTCAAGGGAAGTTGGGACAAGTTCTTACCATTGGTGGAGTTTTCCTACAACAACAGTCATCAAGCAAGTATTGGCATGGCTCCATTCGAAGCGTTGTATGGAAGAAAGTGTCGTTCTCCAGTATGCTGGGATGAGGTGGGTGAAGCAACGTTGTTGGGACCGGAGTTGGTACGTATGACTACGGAAAAGATTCAAACGATCCGACAACGTATGAAAACCTCACAAAGTCGACAAAAGAGTTATTTTGATCTTCATCGAAAGGACGTGGAATTCAATATAGGAGATCATGTGTTGTTACGTGTTACTCCATGGAAAGGAGTTACAAGATTTGGAAAGAGAGGAAAACTCAATCCTCGATTCATCGGTCCATTTTTAATCCTCGATCGAATAGGAACTGTGGCCTATAGACTCGCTTTACCGCCAAATATGTCTCGTGTTCATAACGTTTTTCACATATCCATGTTACGTAAATATGTGAAAGACCCGAACCACATTATTGAGTTAGAACCGGACGAAATAGCAGAAGATTTGACGTATGAAGAGGTTCCTGTTCAAATCTTGGATAAGAAGGAACATATTCTACGCTCCAAGGTTATACCTCAAGTCAAAGTGTTGTGGAGAAACCACGATGTTGAGAAAATGACTTGGGAGTTAGAATCTGAAATGAAATCAAGGTATCCTTACCTCTTCGACATACCAGGTACGTACCCTAATTTCGAGGGCGAAATTTCATAAGAAGGGGAGGTTGTAAGACCCCAATTTTTATAAATAAAGATGAATTTTCTATAATTATTATTATGGAATAAATTTGATATAATGTTATAGTTGTGGGTAATATTTATAAATTTTGCAAAATACGCAAGTTGTTATAAAATATTCGTTTGGTCGGAGAATATTCTTTTTGTCGGGGAATATTCGTACGACGGCACAATCATTGGTGGACCCCACAACGGAAGTATTGTCGTAGTTAGAAAACGACAAAATTATCTTTCTATAAAAATAACGGCGGAGGTGTTACCGTTAAAACTGTTGAACTACTCGGTAGTAAAAGTACAGTAATACGCGTTGTTGCATAGTAGTACACGGTATTGATTATTGATACTTACGTGAGAAGTCACTCAGCTATACTCAATTATTGCTACAGTAATTGCTGCATCATATCTCTTATATTATTGATTCAATTATTGTCACAGTATCATCTGTATAATATGTTATATTATTAAATCAATAATTGAGACGACAAGTTATAAATGATTAATAATTGTTGAAAGATTAATTATGTGTTGATTAAAAATAAAATGATTTCTGGTAATTTTTATTCAATCCTTGATGTATATAAAGAGTCCATTATGAGACGTTGGTGATAAGTTTAATTATTTATGGGGGGCCATATGTCGTCATCTAAGAGTCTCTTTCATAAATAGTAATTACCTTTGTAAATAGTAATTACCTTTGTAAATAGTAATTACCTTCGTAAATAGTAATTACTTTTGTAAATAGTATTACTTTCGTAAATAGTAATTACCTTCGTAAATAGTAATTACCTTCGTAAATAGTAATTACATTCGTCAATAGTAGTTGTCCTTTCAATATTACCAAGAGTTAACTGCCTCTTCGGTGTTCCAAGGGTTAATTACCCCTTCATAAATAGTAGTTGTCTCTTCAATATTACCAAGAGTCATTTTGACCCTTCGTTAAGACCAAGAGCCACCCTCAGTTTTTTTATAAATAGAAAGCTCATTCCTTCATTATTTCTTACGAATTCGTTCAAGCTATAGAGAGAGAAAGTATAGAGAATAAGAGAGAAAGAAGAAGAGTTTTCTGCTACTTCACTTATATCCAGTTCTTCTAAGGTAGGGAATATTATTTGTTGTACTCGTAATTCTTTCTTCTTGAAGAGAATTTATGTTATTCCATTCATTGTTATTCTGTTGGAATAACCTGTATACGCGGAATACCCTATACTTGGTGACATCCATTTACTATTCCGTCTTTACATTTCTGTCGGAATATCCTGTTTGTGCTATACGCCGGACCTGGTTCCATTTACTGTTCCGTCTTTACATTTCTGTCGGAATATGTCTGTGCTATACGCCGGACCTGGTTCCATTTACTATTCCGTCTTTACATTTCTGTCGGAATATCCTATTTGTGCTATACGCCGGACCTGGTTCCATCATTTACTATTCCGCATTTATTATTCTGTTGGAACATCCTGTCGGTGTGAATTTCACCTGACCTGGTTCCATTATTATTATTCTGCTGGAATAACCTGTTTGTGCGGTCTCTATCGCATGCATGGTGATATCTTTTGTTATTGTATTCGGTATTACTCAGTTGATTAAAATTCTGACTTCTATACTCCATGAAATTAGTGGAATATACTTGATATTTGCGCTTCATCCAGTATCCTTTCATGGAAATATTCTTCTGATCATTCTTGAATTTTACTCTACAAAACAGTATCATGTTGACAATTTGGACATTAATAATTTCTGGATAAAATAATTCTTGAACTTGTTTTATTGAATTCTTATAAAATTGTCATCATCCTCTTATTTATATTTTTGAAAGTCATCTGTGGCCTGTAGAGCATGGATGGACTTGGTATGATTATGACCAGGAATTATTCGGTGTAATCATGACCGTAATGTTACAAATGATGTGATAAAAGTCTCATTTGCCGTAGTGCATTGATGGACAGTTGTTGGCATGATCATGACCATTAATGAATACACAAATATTCTTGGCCGTAGTGCATGAATAATTATGGTCGTGATACTAAAGAATATCCTTGGCCGTAGTGCAGGGGTGATTCGATGATGTGGAATATTTATTAAGATGAGTCTCAGCTATAACAGTGATGAAAAACCTTTTAAATCATAAAAGATAGTAGATTTTATTTTCTATTGACTCTTTTAATGGATTGCTGATTCTGCTGCAGTTAAACTTGATGTTTATTATATTTTATCAGTTTAACACTGTTGAAGGCTAATGATAATTTATTCTGCATTATCTTAGTCATAATATTTCTTACTGGGCTAGTTGAGCTCACCCTTTCTTTCACTGTTCTCTTCAGGAAATGAGAATATAGCTGGGACGAGTCGGGGAACGGAGTAATGGACCAGAGAGTAGTATTAGTTGTCCTCACTATTCTGTAAAATAGTGTGACAATAATTGTATTGAGGACTCCTTTTGAGTTTGTATGATCTCTAGTAAACAATAATTGTATTCAAACTCACAGTTATATTTTGTCGTATTGTACACGACAGTGATATTAGTAAGTTGTATTTGAATTCTGTACCATGTATCTGGCGACTCAAGATGGGTGATGTATACCTAATTTTGGGGGCGTCACAGGGGGCATGAATGTGGATGTTTAAAAAAGAGGAGAGACATTAATGAGAGTAATGATTATCAACAATTAAGATAAATGGGCAAATTAGGAAAACAAATGAAAAAAATGCATTGAAATCTTAAAAAAGCAGATATTGTGGGATAATTTTTTTTTGCTAAAACAGCAGATAATTTGGGATGGAGGGAGTATTTGATTATCTTGATTCATATTTAATTCTTCACATTAATTACATTTATGTTTTAAATTTGTTTTTTAACGAAATGCATGTCCGCCAGAACTCTTGAAAATGTAAACTATAAAAGTTACACCTTGTTTGAAAATGATAGTTTTATATTCTTTTTCAAAATTAAGATTTGCATTTGATATATTTATTTATAGGAGTTAAAATTAATGTTTGAACCTTAGAGAAGATACGTCTACTTTTGTTTTAAGAGTCCTTTTAGGGGGATCGGCGTTTTCCGACCGGGATAGTGACCGGCCGGATTTTTGTTTTGTTTTTGATTATAAAATAATTAATGTGATTTATTGGAACTGAAATTTTTATAAAATACAGTGATTTATGTATTTTTTTGGATACACGTAACAAACATGGTTATACACTCTGTACAACCCTGTTTTTTACGTGACACCTAAATTACTGTATTTTATAAAATTTTCAGTTCTAATAAATCACATTAATTATTTTCTAGTCAAAAATAAAAAATAAAAATAAATTCCGGCCGGTCACTACCCCGGTCGGAAAACGCCGGTCCCCCTAGACTTTTTCTTGTTTTAATTCAGACTCGCTTTCTCAAGTTCGAACCGCAGGAAAAAACTCTTGGTCTAGGTGTACCCAAACATTTGAGGCTCTCATAGGCCATAGCCACAGACCGACCCATGATTCAAGTTGATCCCACCAGAATCACAACATAAAGAAAAAGAAGACCAAAAAACAAGAGGAGAAAGATTCACCACCCCGAATCAGAGCGGAGAAAATGGAAAAACTTTGCTCATTTGAATCATTTGATCTTAACCCACCACACATTTCTCCAATATCTACAAAATTCCAAAAACCCACTTCAGTATTGTGCTGTACCTCTCGAATTTCGTGCTCAAATCGTAGTAAATACCATAAATGTAAAGTATCCACCATACCTCAAACTTCAGCAGCAAAAAATCCAACTTCCCAACTTAGAAATAACGATAATAAAGATTTGACAAGGGTTATTGGAAGAGGACTTGTTGGTTTTGCTGCTGCACTTGCGGTTTGTATTAATTCTCCAGCTTTAGCAGAGTCTCTAACTGTGGCGTTCCCTGTTTCTCGTGCTCATGAGGTGGGTGTGTTTAGTTATGTAGTTTTAGTACGTTGTTATGTATTTGAGAGTTTACAAATCAAATTTTCTTTGTTTGGTAGGTAAATAGAGTTCAAAGAACTCTTGTGGAGGCTTGGGGCTTGATTAGAGAAACCTTTGTTGATCCAACTTTCAATCATCAGGGTAACAAACACTTTATAGAATTTCCTATCTTATATATATAGTTGTCAGGAATTGAGCTCAATGTTTGTATGTATGTTTAGTGCTTGCTTGGTTATTTGGAGCATTAAGAAATCCAGACGTACTTGAAAATCTTGTTTGTTTCAAATGGAGCTAATTTAACTAAAAAAATGCAGCGTTTGGGCTCACGCACCAAATTTGGTACGGTGCATTTGGAGGTCCAAACTCTGCAACCGAACAACCTTCTTTTAGTTTATGAGTTATGTGAGGTAAAAGGGAGAAGGAAGAAAAATTTGAAGGAATCATGATATCCCTTACCACCTTTCTCATTTTAAGAGGTTCAAACTTCAAACTCAACTTTCTCTAAGATTATCAGAAGTCTCAAAAAGTAAAATAACAACTGACTTGCTAAAATTGGGTACAGACTAAAGCAAATCTCTTGCCTGATCTCATATAGTAGTTATTAATTTTAAGAGTGATCATTTAAGTATGATTTTCCTTTCATTCAATAACATTAAGTAGTAAAGTTTATTCTCAAAAAATTCCTTGTTTTATAGATTGGGATATGAAGCTTCAACAAACAATGGTAGAAATGTTTCCTCTCAGCTCAGCCGATGCTGCATATAAGAAGATCAGCGGAATGCTTGCTACTCTTGGGGATCCCTTTACTCGCATCATCAGTCCAAAGGTCTAAATAACGAGTTATTTAACTTCTCATATCCTCGTGAATGTTATGTAGGCTAATTTTTTTTTCATGTCACTGTGCAAGGGATTTAAAATAATGTGTGTTTTGTCTTTGTCTAATACTTGAGTCTAGATGATTTATGTTCTTTTTCCTTAATCATCCTATCCAGCTCGAGCTTTACATGTAAATATCTATCCATGCCATAGTGCTTTTATCGGGAGGGAGGGAGGGAGGGGGGGGGTTTCGTTTCCTTTTACATTCATAGTGATTATTAATGGCTCAACTTGTTTTTTACCTGCAGGAGTACCAAAGTTTCAGAATTGGAAGTGACGGGAATTTGCAAGGAGTCGGTCTCTTCATAAATGTTGAACCTAAAACTGGGCATCTGGTTGGTGAAATCTATTTTATGAAAATTTCTTCTCATCTTCCACTTGGTGTCTAAAAT
This sequence comes from Panax japonicus, assembly GCA_020205505.1. Lineage (NCBI taxonomy): Eukaryota > Viridiplantae > Streptophyta > Magnoliopsida > Apiales > Araliaceae > Panax > Panax japonicus. The sequence continues at coordinate 15,620,253 of CM035094.1, read as the reverse complement.
ATTACTTTCTGCCAACAAGCATCTCACAACCTGTGTGTTTGCCAGATTAATTTTCTTAAAATAGTTGATTGTTCTGTTGAATACTTGATCCTTATTTTAAACGAAGATAATAAGCTCAACAATTCCACTTGTATGCATGTTATAAGGTTTTCCAGATATTGCAGCTGTGAGATCCTTTCCATCTACCTAATCTCATGAGTATCTAACTTATCTCATGTTTAAGATCTAACTTTTGTAATCTGCATTCTGACTACCTAAGCTCTCTATTTAGTCCTACAGTAGGGACGTGTCGATACTTTGGAAAATTAAGAAACATAAAAATATTAACGAAGTTGGGAAATTTAAGGTGATGTATTTATTGATGGCAACTTATGGAAAGAACCGATCGGTTACCCAACTTTAACATCATAATGTATGCATAATCTTGTGAGAGAGGAAGTGACTAGCGGAGGGAAGGAATTTTTTTTGAGGAGCTTTGACACATATGTTCATTGTGAAATCATAGAATGATGTGTCCTAGATATGCTTCTACTTTAGAATGAAGAACATTGTTTTTCTTTCTCCTATGAAATCTGCAAATACTACTATTGAACTTGAAACTCAGGTAAAACATCATATGAAAAATTATGCAACATATGTACATGTTAGAAGCTTGTGTAAGATTTCTAGATTTTCAAGATGGCAAACAACACTATTAATGTTAGTTGTGAAATCTGGATAACATCATTCCCTATATTCATGAAGCTATGCAAGGAAGTGACGGCCATACTTTCTCTTTAGCATATTTTGTCTGTGATTCAGGTTGTTATGTCTTGCGTAGAGGGTAGCCCGGCAGCTCGTGCTGGTATACATGAAGGAGATGAGTTGGTTGAGATCAATGGTATGTTAGAGTGTTCATGATCAAGTTTTGATCTTATTAATTTGGGAACCTGAAATCGGATGTCTGAATAGCATATACTATCTACTGTGTTATATGAAAAGGATATTCTTGAAAAATAATATTTCAAAGCAATTCAAGGAAAAGTTTTAGTATTTTAAATTCCTAATAGTGGCTGCAGCTTTTAGACCCTTTCATTTGTTTGTTAATGCCATGAAAGGAAACAATAGAATCAAGAAAATGATTAGACAAAACATAAGGAGTAGTGGAGTACATCCCGTGACCGCCCAAAGCAGACATTTGTCGCTAAACTGCGAACAAAACATAACAAAGGACATTTTAGAAACTTTCACAGACCAATCTATCTTATGAAAACATCGTGAAAAACAAATATGAAATGATGATAAAAGCTTCAGTCATCAGCAAGGAGCCCTTGAACTGGCCAATTCGCTATGTGAAGTTTATCAATTGTATCCACAAACTAAATTATCTTGATCTTTTGTTTGTGTGGGACTTTAGGGGAGAGACTTGATGGTATTAGCAGCGAAGGAGCAGCACAGAAGCTCAGAGGGCGAGTTGGAACAACTGTTACAGTAAAAGTTTCCAGTGTAAACATACTACTCCTCTTCTGACCAATATACACATCTTTTAATGGTTCAAGAATATCCTCACTGGATATTAAATTGACCACAAATTTTTTCTGAGCTAATGTTTGGAAAAATAGGTATGTTCGTTGAGCTAAATGTGCATTTAGATGTAAAATGGGAAAAGGGTCAAAAAAGCCCCTGATGTTTACCCCAAAGTCCCACTTGCACCCTAAACTAATTTCTTTTTCAAAAGTACCCTTAACGTTATATTTTTGGGTCATCCGTTCCCCTACTGTTAATAAAAGACAAACGGAGTTAAAATGTGATGACGTGGCAGGTTTAATTATAAAATATATTCTAAATAAAACAATATATATCATTTAATCAAAACAAAAAATACTAAAATTCGAAATAAAAAAGCATAACATATTTACATCATTTAATCAAAATAATAAAATTCAAATTATTTTGTTAACTAATCAAAACAACTAATTAAATAAAATAAGTTGTATAACATATTTACATCATTTAATCAAAATACTTAAATTACTAAAATCATAATGCATAATAATATTTTTTTAAATTCAAAACTGGAGTATTATAATTATTTTAGTAATTTTTAATATTAATTTTTAAAATCATATCAATTTAAAAATATTATGATGTAATTTGATTTTTTTAATACATTTTTTAAAATATTATTACATCATCAAATTATAACATATACTATTATGTATAGATTATTACATCATCAAATTATTTATATTATTTATAACATATATAGATTATGTATAGATTATTACATCATCAAATTTTTATATAGTTTAAAAATATTATTTAGTATTATGATTTTAGTAATTTAAAAATTTTATATCAATTAGTATTTAGTATTATGATTTTAGTATTTTAATGATGTAATTTGAATTTTTGTTGTTTTGATTAATTAACAAAATAATTTAAATTTTAGTATTCTTAGTATTTTTTAATTTGATTTTTTTAGTATTTTAGTATTTTTTTTAAATTAGTATTTTAATAGTTTTTAAATTAGTATTTGATGTAAATATGTTATGTTTTGAATTTTAGTATTTTGATTAAATGATGTAAATATGTTATACAACTAATTATTTTATTTAATTAGTTGTTTTGATTAGTTAACAAACTAATTTGAATTTTATTATTTTGAATAAATGATGTAAATATGTTATGTTTTTTTTATTTTGAATTTTAGTATTTTTTGTTTTGATTAAATGATATATATTGTTTTATTTAGAATATATTTTATATTTAAGCTTGCCACGCCATCACATTTTAACCCCGTTTGTCTTTTGTTAACGGCAGAGGCACGGATGACCCAAAAATGTAACGTTAAGGATACTTTTGGAAAAAAAATTAGTTTAGGGTGCAAGTGGGACATTGCGGTAAACATCAAGGGGCTTTTTTGACCCTTTGCCCGATGTAAAATTGTGCAACTTCTTAAAATTTTGAACTGTTGAATTTCAACTTTTTGTACGTACTCTTTAATTTTTTACTAAACAAAGAGGAAAAAGGAGAAAAGCTCCAACAAACGGAGACTTACTGATCTCTTGTATATCAATTTTGTACTTGTATAATGTATTACCAACCTAACTATTATTCCTAGAAACTCCAGGAATTTTCACCTAAATTGTAGATGTTAGACAAACTCTACTGAACTAGAAAATAGTAGGAAAAGCGTCTAAACTGAGTTAATGATATGGTTAAATCCAAAAGTGGAAACTGATACTCTTTTCTAATTGAAAAGTTTTATATTGCACTAATTTTGTGTTTTGCTCTCCAGGGTAATGATTCAGGAAGTAATTATAGCTTCAGAGAGGTATTCATTCTAAAGTAGTCCATCTTTACTATTATGTGAAATAGTCTAGACTTCCGCACAATCTAGAGTTCTGCGCATTCTAGAGTTCTATAACATTTTGATATTGAAGCATAATTCATTTCATGAAGGTTAATCTACCTCGTGAGTTTATTAAGCTTTCCCCTATATCCAGTGCCATCATTCCTCATAGAACTTCTGATGGTCATCTGTCAAAGACTGGGTATGTTAAGTTGTTAGCCTTCTCTCAGGTACTTGCAGTATTACTCATGTCTTTCTTTTGAGATGATTTTTTTCTTAACATTTCTTTCTGATTGTTATTTAAACTTTTGCTACACAATCATGAAAGCAACAATATTCAAATTCTTTTGAAATTGTATCATGGATAACAACTTCTGTTTTAATTATATGACAGACTGCTGCTTCTGATATGGAAAATGCAATCAATGAGTTGGAGAATCAGGGTGTACAGTCATACATACTGGATCTCCGGAACAACCCGGCAAGTTTCTAATTGTCTTCTTAATTTGAAAAGATTAATAAAAACTCATTTCAGTTGGCCTCCTTTTTTCAGTTATTCAAGTGACTTTTCTTTCTAATGCAAGTTGAAGTTAGTTAGTTTGCAGGGAGGTTTGGTAAAAGCAGGCCTCGATGTTGCCCAAATATGGCTAGATGGAGATGAGACTCTCGTGAACACTATCGATAGGGATGGAAATATGTTACCTATCAACATGGTCAATGGTCATGCTCTAACACGTAATCCGCTTGTTGTGCTTGTAAGTTTAGGGCATTTGATTAATTAACTTTCCTTTTAGTATTTTTAGTATGAACATATTATAACATCTTAAGTTGGATCAGTTGTTGCTCCAAAAGCACAAGTTGTTCCACTTGTCCATGTGGTTTTATATGATATTGGGGTAGTTGTTACCACTATAAACAAATGACCTAAAGCTCTTTGTGCAATGGGTGATATTTTTGATCATCCAAATCTTTTTACTTTCTTTGTACCATTAAAACTGCATTAAGGATTTGGTTCTGAAATAGGTGAATGAGGGAAGCGCAAGCGCAAGTGAGATCCTAGCATGTGCACTCCACGACAATGGCAGAGCTAAACTTGTAGGACGTAGAACCTTTGGGAAAGGAAAAATTCAGGTCAATCTTAAGCAATATAAATCTCAAAATGGCCATTGTTTGTTTGTTCGAGTTTTAACCCCTTGTAGATCACTCGAGTGCAGAGCGTTACAGAGCTGCACGACGGATCAGCTTTATTTATCACCGTGGCAAAGTATTTGTCACCAGCACTTCATGACATTGATCAAGTTGGTATAGCACCCGATGTTCAGTGTACGACTGAGATGCTGAATTCACCAAAAGAATCATCCTTGATGAAAAATAAGAGCACGGCGGCCTCGTCTTTGGAAGCAGATTCTTGTATTATGGTTGCAGAGCATGAATTGGACATTCAAGAATCCAGAGGCTCTGCCTCTTGAAACAAAACAGGGGATGCTGCTGTCTATTATTTATTTGTAGATGTAGAATGTTAATGAAACACTGAATAAATCAATTTAAAATGAAAACAAGCAAGTGGTGTGGTGCAAGATTCAATATATTATTAATAAATATTTTATTATTTTTTACTAGGAGTAATAGAAATCAGAAATCGATCAAATAAATAACGAATCATCCGAAAGTAGGAATAAGAATATAGTAGTAATATCCATGACACAGTGCTTCAAGAGAGCAAGGAGAGAGAAAAGCAGAGAAGCCCCCATCAAGGCGCTGGAAATGGGGACGGAGAAAGCTGATCCGGCGTTAGGTGCCGGTGCTGGGGCCGGAACCGTCTGAGCTGACACGGTAGCTGCACCAGATACGACGGCAATGATGAAAACGAGTAGGACTATACTGCTAACTTGCGCCATTGGTGATTGATACAATTACAAATAAACAAACAAACGGCAGTTGAATTGTAAATTGAAATACTCGTACGACCTAGTCTTGAATTTGGGTTTTGATGAGAGGATGAATCAAGGTTGGTCTGTATTTATAGGAATTATAAACCGTTTGGGCCCGCTAGCGCTAGCTGGCAGTTGATTAGTTTAGCAAAGGCTCTAATTTGCTGAACTGGCATCTCATCATTTAGCGTGTTAATAATGAGATTTGCTTCTAAAGCACCATTATTTTCTGTGTTTCAAACTTGAATTGGTGTTTCATTATACAAGTCCTTGATTGCCAATCTGTTCCAAATTTTGAACAAGTGACTAAAAGAAATAAATCCAACTAAACAAACAAATCTTAAACATGTAACATTTATATTGAAATTTTGCTCACAAGTAGCAAACAGATTCAACTTCAACTATTATGCAAATATTGAAATTAGTTCTAGACAGGGGAATCTTAAAGACAAGACCATATACAATAGGTGCTAGCCTAAATCAAACTAGGAATATGAGTATTCATTACCTCCCAATTGGACTTGCTGTCCATTATGTTTCACACCGGATGGCATGGAAACTATGATTGTGTGTATTTGAACATTGCAAACCCATTTCTATAATCTCTTAATATACAAGGAAAGTGACAAGTGTAAATCCATCACCCAGTCTCGTCAGGTGTCCCATATCATCACTACAGCAATCACCCCAACACCAAACAAGACTGCCAAAAACTTGTAATGGGGAGTATCGAGTGGCACCGACTTGAGTGGGACGTAACCTTTGGATAGGAGATGATTAATGGAAACGTAGATGAACACCCCACAAGCTATGCCCATTGATATGGCATAAATCCAATCTGCCACAGCACCCTCAGTTGTGGCATCTATTATGATTCCAATGGCCACGCCAATCGGACTTGAAATGGCAAAGGCAAAAGCATAGGACACGCAGGACAGGAGGGGCCGATCAGGAATCATCCTAAGAAGAGCTATTCCCATTGCTATGGCCGCGAATATCTTGTGCAAACATACCGTCCATAGAGCTTTCCAGGCATCAGCTTCTGTCTCTGCAACCCCAATCGCAATTCCCTCAAAGATAGAGTGGAAACACAATGCAACAATCAATAAGATGCTATCCCCAACTGAAGAAGCAGCTGAACCTTGGCCTTTCACTGATTGCTCGCCCGTACTATCATGACCCTGATAATAAACAAAAAGAAAAAAGCGCTCTTTAAATGCCCAACCACAAAAAAGCTACTACGCTAATTGACTAGATCGTCGGGGATTGGAACCGAACAACAAACCTCCCTCGTCCCATAAAAAGATGTTGATTGAAATATTAACAAGTCTTACAAGTTTGTCTACTGTATCTCACCTGAAAACGGGACGGTGGTGAAGCTCTCCCGTCGTCACTCACTTTTCCATTACCTGCCCCAACATAAATAAATAAATAGGTTTGGACAATTAGCCTTAACTTGCGAGAACAAAGGAATGGTTTCTAATCAGTAACAAGTAAACTAAAACTCAATTATCCTCTGAAATTGAGGGATCATATGTCAACTGAATCTGGAAAACAAATAACTCGATTGAATTATTTTTTTCCTGTATAGGAGGAGAGAGAAAGCACAAACCTTGAAGCTCAACATCACTAGGCGGATTGCTATGTTTTCTGTAGACATAAGAAATGATGGAATCAGCGAGCATGGTAAGCAAATAACCAGCGCTGGCCAACATGAAAGCGAAAGGGTACTCTTTGCTCGTCAAATCCCCAAAAGTCTCATTCGAATCGCTCAGAAAATGCATCAGAGCCGTCCCCAAAAACACGCCGCCGGCGAACTGCGTCCCAATTACCAAAAAAGCCTCGTTCCACTTCATAAAGTAGGGGGATATCCCTCCGATGAATGTCCCGATAAACACCAGAATCAAACACCATATCTTCACCAGAATTAAGGGTCTGGCTCTGAGGTCGGGTTTTTCCGAAGGGGAGGATGAGTCGTCGTCGTGGGAGCCGCCGTGCGCGGCGGCGGAGGCGATGAGGAAGAGGAGGAGTGCGGTTGAGAGGAGGAGGGATTGAGCCATGGAATTGGTGAATGGGGGAGGCGAGTAGCATTGTGGAGGGATTTCTAAGGCTTCAAAATAATAAATTGGAATAGCGACAGATATGGTAATTGTACTGCACACATTGAAAGAGACAACAATCAGAGAGAGAGATAGAGGGAGGGAGGGACGGACGAAATTTAGGAAAGGGTAGTACAAGTTACGTTGTAGTACTAACTACTAAGTACTAACCGACCGATGATGATTTTGGGATGCCTACTCCATACCCAGTCCACCCCACCCAACCTTTATGGATCGTGTTGACCACCGTTGTAAGTTAACATTGGGTTAGGGGTGGGGGATTACAATGCCAACTTATTTTAAAGAGAATTGATATACTACTGACTACTCCAGTACTTTGTTTTATAAGGTGCTACTCGTATAAATACTGTAATAATTAATAAATAACAAAATAGACAACACTTTTGCAATGTTTGTAATCAGTGTCGAAGCAAGAAAAGTATACTAGTGGGCTAAAAATTATTAATAAGTTATAAAAAATTTGAAGAGTGTTCGGGGGCAGCGTCTCTGAGCAATTTTTTTTAATATTTTATACTTTCGGGTTAGACAAATGCATCCAAATATCCAATTTAATAATACTAACAAAAAGGAAAAATAACAATTAATTTCTGAAAACAAAACTGAGGTTTGGCTTTGCCCCATCTCTCTCTATTTTGTGACTGAAGTGCTGAACAGATATTGATGTATGAGATTTAGGACTAAGGCTTGGTCGTTTGGGTATCTCTAATTAAAAAAAATCTGAGTGGGGTCAAAAATTGAGTGAGGTAAAAAAAAAAATTAAGTGCTTTCAAAAATTGAGTGGGGTCAATTGACCTCACATTTTCACCCTAGCTTCGCCCATGTTTGTAATTAAATAAAAAAGATTGAATACAAGCATGAATCATTATTATTAATTCATTTAACGACTGAAAGATCAGAGACAAGAAAATTAATCGATACTAGTTACTAATAATTAATCATGTTCAGTTAACCAACAAACTTAATTTCAAACTTAAAATAAAACCTATGTGGAAATAGATAGATAGATAGATATTTGTGAGACATATATAGGTCTTTCTCCAATTACATGCATGCAGTGCATCCATTCTCGATCAGTATGAACGGCGGTGATTGTGGTGGCAGAATCCAGTATTCCCTGCATGTGTACACATTTAATTGCAAAAAACATCACTCATGAATATGCATAGTCGGAATCAATCAATTAAGAAATCCGACAATATCTATCTAATAAAATACAAATGATTTTGAATTTTTCGATCATTCAATAAATCATCTGAGCCGTCCAAAGTTTGAGATAAATCTCACCATCCATACATCTATCTAATAAAATACATCTATCTATCTAATCTATCTAATAATGATTTTGAATTTTCCGCTCACTTAATAAATCATCTGGGCCGTTCTAAGTTTGAGATAAATCTCACTGCCCATACAGTGCCGGAGGCACGGGACCCAGCTAGTATATATATATATATAGGAACAATCAATCATATATATTCTTGTCTATTGAATAATCAATTAGTATTTGATTGCGTGTATAACATATATATAATGTTATATTCCTATGGTATATTACCCAAATTAACACTTTGAAAAATAATAATTATAGCATATATATATGGAAATTCATCCATGGCAACCGGTTGCCATGGATACTGTGCAACAACCTCTTTTCAGACCGTTGATCAACTTATTTGAAGGCTGAGAATGAGATATATTAATACCAAGCGGCTTCTATTTAAATAAGAGGGGCTCACATTTCAACATATTGTCAGAACAAAATTAATATTTAATATTAAAATATTACCGGCCGGTACAAGCGGCTTACCCTTTTTTCTTCCCGCGTGTTTTTTTGCCTTGGTCCGTTCTTTGGTCCGCTTATTTGGTCCGCTTTAGAACAGCTCCGTATATATATATATATATATATATATATATATATATATATATATATATATATATATGTATGAAATAAATTAATTGGTTCATAATTCTCCATTACAATTCTCTCCCATTTTCCCTTGATTTTGTAGTATTAATTATTCATACAATACTATCTATGTTCATTTGTTAGTAATCATCTTTATATAGATAGATATTTTCAAACATAATTAAATTTATTTTCATGTTCAAAATAAGTTCATTTAACTTTTAAAAGTAATATTTTTATTATTTAGTAGCTTTTGAAAAGTTTGAATTAAATATTCTCATAACTATATTAATTGTCAAATTAAAAAATATGTTAATAATATTTAACTTTAAATATGACTTGCAGTAAATCTATTAGTGGTTTACACCATTCAGTGTACTCTAATATGTCAAGTAGACAATTTAGGAGAAAATTAGGGATTCCAAAGATAGTATAATTAATTAAAAAAATTCTTACTATTGATATACTACTGACTACTAATATTTTTATAACTGAAAATTATAGTAGTACTTAATTTTATAAGGTGGTACTCATATAAATCAAAAGCATTCCTCTTAAATAGCATTCATCCTTAAATAGAACTCTTTTATTAAAATTAAGTCGTTTTGGGTGGCTTAAAAGAGAATGGTCCCATTTATTTTCCTTTTATTTACAAAAATATCATTTGCGGCCACTCTAAAATGACATAATTTTAATAAAAGAGTGTTATTTAAGAAAAAATGTTATTTAAGACGAATGCTCTTGATCTTTACTACTCATATAAATACCGTAACAAATAAAATCCATACACTCATATGAGAGTAAATTTGTACTATAAACATTAAAATGTTTTTATAAAAAATATCAATTCTCTTTTTCTAAAATTTAAAGATGTAATAGCAGGGGTATATGTGGAACTGAAAAGGATTTATCACCATCAATGCCTTCCACTTGGGAGACGACCAAGACTTATTGAATACTACTTCTAATTACTTTTAAAATTACGACCTACAGAAATATCGTTACATTGAAAACATCACTTATCTTCAAAACATCGTGGATTCTCACTCAAGCCTCTTTCAAAAACTGTACACTACTTATTGAATGTTGTTTAATAGTACCCAAAAACAAAACAAAAAATTGCAAAGACAGGGTAGGCAAAAAAGTAAGGCTTAGGTTGGGCCATTTGGTTCACGTCCGAGTCCAAACGATGTTGATTGATCTATTTTAAGCCCAATTGCCAACTTTAAGAAATGGATTTAATCATGTACTCTTTTAGGTTTTAATAGAAACGAAGATTTGTTTGTGCGATGCAAAAAATATCTATAATATAAAAGAGAGCAGAGAGAGAAAATAGACAAATGTCCCATCGAGAGTCCTACGTCAGCAGCTCTCTCTATTGTCGTCTGTGTTCAAATTTCAAACCATCTGTCTCTTTCTATTCTTACGCAAAGCACAAATTTCTCAGATTCAACTTTATTAGAGGAGACTATTCAAAAGATTATGTCTGGTATTGGCGACTACCCAAAACACTAAGCGTCACTATTTGGGCTCATAATACAGTTTTTGAACAAGTTTTTGAAATCATAAGCAGAAAATGGTCTGCGAACCAAATCCATTCATTCATTTTACTTTAAAATAAGTTATTACAAATTATGACTTATATATAGATTGATACCCAAGACTAAGAAGCAGAACAATAAAATTAATTACCATTTCTGAACCGTGGAAGTGTAATCAACAGAGCCAGTCTACCCAAGATAACTCCGTACAAAGGGAAGCCCAAGACGAAATGTTGATCAATTTAACCAAGAAACATAATTGTAAACATCAAACCAAACTAAAATGAGTGGTGGTGGTATGAATTAATGATACTTGTAGCTGGTTGATGATCAAAATTAAAAGCATAATATCACCAGCATAAATTAACTGGATTACGGTGGGGAAAATTTTATAATCTTCCACACATTTACCCGTTTCTTTATATAAGCCGGTCCCTGAAGTGAACTAAATTTGATTGCTGTCAATCCTCAATCATTGTAATTATTAACATAAAAAGGAAAAAGTAGAGAAAAAGAAACATTGAAAGCCTGATTCAATGATTTGTTATTTACCATATTGACCTTTTTGACTATGGGACCAATTCTAGCATGGCACATAATTTGACATCCTTGTGAGGAATTATAATCACATGGTACCTCTACACATGGTGGAGGAATAAGTCCAGCATGCTTCATATACAAACCATGAAAAACACAAGTCTTATGCAGCTTCTCAAACACTATATGCCAAAGAACTACTTATTTCATTATTATTCAGGGAAGGAAAAGTGTGGTGTGGTATGGTATGGCTAAAGTTTAATATTTTTGCAAGTTGAAACATCTACTTCAACCAGCCATCAGATTAGTTGAACGAATGAAATGGGACAACTTTCCCACTTTAAATAAAAGATTAATTCGAAAACAAAGCAAAATAATAATGAATATTTCATCAGTCGGTGTATAGCATACTTACAAGCTATACAAATGATATGAACTTGAAAACTCATGTATATTTCACTCCCAAAAAGAGGAGAGGGGGAGGGGATTATCAAATAGACTTGTGCTAATACAAAAAATATTTAAAAAATTGCCATAACAAATTGCACATTCCATGAAAGGTTTAGTACTTGGCGTACTCAGATTAGATGGTGATGATTTCAAAGGATCATAATGCCCAGACTTTTAAAACAAAAACAAACTTGCAATATATTTCTTTTCAGACAATGGGTAACAAACTTGCAATATATTTCTCTTCAAACATTCTAATTTGCAACATATTTCTTTTCAGCATGAACCAAGGTAATAATTACGTACAGTAATAAAAATTTGTGTTGAGCAAAAACTGCAAACACACATCAATTCAAACCAATTTTTTTCCAAACTAATATAGAATTATAATAAATTAAAATATTAAATACACAAAACAACCCTCCATAATCATTTAAATAAGAATATAAACAAAGAAAATATGATGACAGAGTATATAAACCTTAATTAAAGAAATATATGAATCAAAACAATTTAAGAAAAAGTTGAATGAATGAGTGACCTGGTTATAGTAAATCCCTAATTTTCCAACTAATACACTCAAATTCCATCAAACTCTTAACTTTAATCTAAGTAAACTAAAGTACTTAAACAATTATATAAACAGGAAACCCAAAAAAAATTCACAATAATTGGCATACATATACTAAATATTATTAGTATAACAAAATTTAAACATCCTAATCTATTATATATACTAAATATTTGTTCACATGTTTTCTAAATCTGTTCTCACATTCATGGTAAACAGCCTGCAAAACAAAGAAAGGGGGAAACGCTAAAAACAAAATTATGTTTCCAAATTTTATGTAAATATAAGGATCATTAGTTCAGAAAAGAATTGAACGACGAAACAAACTGACAATCAATAATTGGAAACAAAAATCTCGGGTTTGGAAACATCAGAAATAGAACATTTAAAAATCTGGGTTTCAAAGAATTAAGAATATCCCAACATTTAATAATATGGGTTGCAATAAGAGTACCTGTTCAGCATAAATGGCTTATTAGTCCTGTCGCCGGCAGCCAAAAACTGGGATTTTGGTTCAAGAAATTTCTAAATCGACGCTAAATAGAAACGTAAAAATCCACTTATTAATAAACAAAATGTGAAATTTATAATGTGGAGAGAGAATCTGAGATACTCCTTAGTTGTCGATGAAGTGGTGAAGAGGGGCGGCGTCAGTAGACTAAGAGATTTGGGGCTGAAATTAGGGTTGGATATGAGAGCTAAGAGATTTAGGAGAGTTGAGAGGGGTCGAGGGTGTGTAAGAACAAAAAGAGCGTGATAGAGCTGGATTTAGGGCTGGGTATGAGAGCAGCGTTGAGAGAGGGCTCAGTGTGTAAGAAGAGAAAGAAAGAGTAATAGAGGGTTTGAAATTTAAATAAGGGTGATTGGGTGAATGAGAGAGCTGCTAACATTAATTTGGATGGGACGTTTATCTTTTTCTCTCTCTGCTCTCTTTTATCACTTTTAAATTTCACATATTCCAAGGGTACACACCAGTGCCTCATTATCAAGCTTTTCCGCAACTTCAACACTGTATTTATCAGTCATGATTATGAAGCTTGTGATATACCTGCAAGCATAAAACTTTACACGAACAAAACAGTAAAATCATTTTATCAATTGCAAAATCTCATGATCAAATAAAAAATTGGAATCTGCAGCACTATGAAATAAAGCTTTTTAGAAGCCAATGGGAGGGAGATGTGGTCTTCAAAAAGAGAACCTATCTTTGCAATTACCAAGGTTGTAAAAATAAAGGTTTGCTCATTTTATTTGCAGCCTATGCAATTTCTGCCTTCAAATGTATGTAATTAAATTCGAGTCAAGAAAAATTAAAGCAATTATATGTAACAAACTTAACTAAGATGCAAGAATAAGAAAAAATATTGAAATAAAAATACCTGAAAATTCTAACTGCATTACTCGATTGTCAATGGCAGCTGAGCAGTTTATGTATAATCACTATTAACCGGAGATTACTTAACAGCCAGTTTGACAGGCTCTAGAGTTACATGGTAACCCATGGATTTTTTTTTCTTCATTGTCAGAGTGCAATTTCAGAGATATCAAATACAAGGGCACAGGTAGATGAAATCAGTCATAGCAATTGATAGTCATGATAATACCACATTTCATCATTTAACAAGTGAATACCGATATCAACATATTCCCTTTTACCTTTTTCTAGTTTTTTTTTGCTATTATTTTTTTTTATAAATTTTCTTTCGAGTGCATACTTGAGTTAACATTAAACAAATCCTACCATATTGAGTAAGATCAGGCAAATTTTTGATTTGATAACAGCCCCCAATAAGCTTAGCTCCTAAGTCGCGCCATTTTGTAGCAAACAAGTCAAACTTAGTTATGCAATCCCATAAATATAGAAGCATTAAAGTTTTTCAAAAAGACCTTAGCTATGCCATCCCATGTCTCACCACTGTTGGGATAAACAACAATCAACTTTCCAATTATTTGCTAGGAGCAAATTGACAAACATTTCAGATCACAGTAAATGGTCAAAAATCTGGAGATTTATGTGAGCCACTAAATTATCTCCTTGAACCTCTGAATGAGACTTTGAACAAAATGGGGCGGGCGGTGCACAGTTAATTCCAACTGCAGTTACTTTGTTACTCTTGTCTAATACATCAAGACAGTCCTTGAAGCTCTCTCCAGAAGGAGCATTTACGCCGTCTACAGAGCTAAAACAAATCCAAGATGGGATTTCAACATTTTCTTCTTCAAGCAACTCTGCACAGGCCTGTAGATTGGAATTTTAGAATGGAAGTTGATTTCTTAACTATAAGAAAGCACCAAAATATCGAGCTCTATTATTGCACTGCTAGCCTTCTTCTTCATGGAGCTGAGCTCTATTATTGACTATGGACTTTTACTTATATAAAACAACACAAGAATAAAATAAAAATAGCTAGAGGAAGTAGGAGTCCAAAATTAGGGAGGGATCAAAATATATATAATGTAGTAGTAATCCTTTTAACCTGTTTGATACGAGTTGCCCTTCCTGTTGATAAATAATACAAAATTTAAAGTTAATTACGTAAAGATTAAGCTGGAGGTGCACTAACCGAAAATAATTCTTCATCATCATCATCAGCTTTTGTGCTGCAACTGGGCATCTCCCAAGCAAGCATCATATCAAAGAAAAACCGGCAGAATGACCCATCACTATTAATTAAGAGCCTTTGTGCTGCAATATTCCACCAGCTTTCTTGAATAGTTACCCATCTCTAGTTTTCATATAGATTCAAATTCTTCCACCAATGCAGCAAACCAAGTGTCCATTTTCCTAACAATTTAATGAAAAAATAGTTTCTCAATGTATTGATAATTTTAGTCCCTAAACATGAACTACACATTACTCCCAGTAGACTAAATACTCCATACTTGCTACAAAAAGAGTATCATTTGAAAAAATATGCAAAAAAAATGGAGCTTTAAAACAAATTTCTCAATTTACCAAATGGAGGTTTAAAACTCAAAAACACCACCACTTACCTGAAATTTGTGAACCCATATTTTTTTTCTTCAAATTGGAATCACTTAAATGGGTTTTGTTTTCAAAACATAAGAAATCGGTATTTTGGCAGCTAAGCCTTCCGAATAGGCCAACCCAATTAAGCCGGCGAAAATCGCTAGAGAGAGAAAGAACCGTAGGGTCTCCGATTCTTACCATTTCGACGCCATAGAATCTGTTGGTGAGGCGAATCATGAAGCAGAGCTTAAAAAGAGGAGGTGAAACAGTAGAGAAGGCGGAACCCTAGAAAGAGAATCAGAGTTGGAGTTCTTAGAGGGTTTTATGAGAGAAGAGATATAGGGGAGTTGAGAGGGATGAAATTGTTTGCGTAAGAATAGAAAGAGACAGATGGTTTGAAATTTGAACACAGACGACAATAGAGAGAGCTGCTGACGTAGGACTCTCGATGGGACATTTGTCTATTTTCTCTCTCTGCTCTCTTTTATATTATAGATTTTACTTGCCATTTATAATTCAGGGTAAAGTAAGGGTTCTTATGTTTTGAATTTACAGTTGTTTTATTTTGACACACATATTTCGATAATTTTTATATTTTAAATATTTTTAGGTATATATTGAATGATACTTGGTGTAAGCTATTAAGTAATGGGTCTTATGCAACATGTTTCTCTATTTTTTGTGTTCCGTCTTTTGTAAAGTTAATTAATTATACATGGTCATGATGATTTTTTGGTATGAAATGATGGTTTTTTTGTGGTTTAGATATGTATTGAAGATTGTAAGTTTTGTAGACAGGTTTAGAATTTTCTATATATCTATTTTTAAAGGAAACTCTGCCGAATTTTTTTGAAATTAGTACCGACTAGCTCGATATTTTGGTGGTTGGATATGTATTGATAATTTAGTATGTATTAATTGTTGTGGTGGTATGTGTATTTAGATAATGTAATATTTTTCAAATTTTAATTTAATTTTTGTTATGTCGTGCCTTCAGGCACGGGTTATAGCTAGTATATCTATATAATAAAACACAACCAAATTTGAATCTATTCCCACTTTAAAATTTGACAAACCACAATAACAGCTCTGATTTAATCTCAAATCTTCTGACTTAATCCAACGGTTCACATCTCATCTCACAAACAAAAGATCCCGCCCAAATAAACTATCTGTTGTTCTCCCTATTTCAAATCCACTTCTATATTCCTTTCTTTCCCAAAATCAAAACCCCAACTCTACCTCACTCCCTTTCTCAACCTCTCCAAAATCTCAGTCCAAATTTCCTTTGGTTTCGGCAGCTATCCTTAAGAGTAATCGCAAAAAAAATCCCCAAAATCAAACCCATCCCCTCTTGCCGAACCCAACCCCTCTCTCTCCATTGCTGAACCCAACCTGCCCAAAATCTGTCCAAATTTTCTTTGGTTTTGGCAGCTAGCCTTTAGAGCAATCGGAATTGGGATTCGGATAGCAGGCAGCAACGATGATGGAATTGGGACAAGGTTAGTTCTAATTTTTGACTTTATAAACAATAATGGACTATTGTGGTAATGTTGGGATTTTAGAAAGAATGAGCTTAGTTGTTGTACAAATGCTTATGAACTCTGTCCATAAAAATAATGCACAAATCGAGCAATTAAACAGGGTCAACGATTCAAGCTGTTTTTAGAGGTTGTTTGGTAAGTGAGTTCATTTTTATTAGTTTTTATAGATTACTCTGTTCAAGTTTACGAGCATTTTCATTATCTTTCTTAATTTTTGATGCTTCAAATAACATGCTGATGTATTAAACTTCCTATTTTTGATTTTTTAATGGTGAAGGCTTTTCTGCTATAATTATTTATGTCAATGCAAGCATTGTTTAGGCTAGCAAATTGTAATTAATTAAACATTATTAGTTTGTTCCTTGTGCTCTTTGTTATGTTCTATTCTGGAGTCTGAAATATTTGAAAGTTGTGTGTTCTTAATTTGGTTGAGTAGTTTCTCATGTTTTGTGAATGATGTTGTCACCTTTGTCTATACATGGTTATTTCTTTGAAGGGTCAATTTGTTCTCGATAATTAATGGTTCTTTTTCTGATGCTACTTTTATTTCTTTCATCAGAAAGTTTGGAGTATCAACCTTCAGCCAAATGTTGATTTTCAAGTTTATCTTTCCAAGTAAATGAATGATACAAGAACTCTTAACACATGTTATATTAATTAAATGAAGTGATTTTTATAAGTTTAAATAGGGTAGAATTTTGTTTTGGAACAAAAGTCATTTTTATGTTCGGTGTAAAATTTTCTCAACAGAGCAGCTTGATTGGTATATCAACAATTCTAATTCTTACATGAATTACATGTCAGAGATAAATATTAGGAATAATTGTGGACTTGGAGGAGTTTTTGGAGCTTTCCTATAATTGCTACGAAATTTTGACATCTTTTTGATTTACATATAATATTCAACTTCAGATTTCATTAGTTTGTGCATCTACCAGGAGGATTTGATGCGATTTATGAGAGAAAATGAAGCATTAAAGGCAATCAGTCTATTTGAAGGAGCAAGAGATAACAAAGGAATTAGCAGGAGAGTTCTAAAGAATTGGGTGGTAAATATTATCTTCAAATTCCCATACTCATATTGGAAAACTCATATAATTCGGAAGTAATCTTAATTTAAGACTCATAAATATTACTGCCTCCTTCCTTAAAAATTAATTCTATTTTTGTACTATATATATACTCTTACAATTAATTATTTATTTGTTATGTTAGTGTGTCAGTTCATCTTACCATTATTAAAAATTTGCAAGGGTGCAGATTTGTTATGAGTTAGTAACATGAAATTTTTCGATGATTTCAGTATTTGTTACTCAGATTAACTTATTGTTAAAATAATGAATAATTATATTTTATTTTGCATGTTTGTTCAGTAAGGACTTAGTTGAAAATTTATCTATATTTATTTCTTCCTTTTTCTCTTCTCGGTTTGATAATTGTTAAATTGAAGTGATGTTAAGATGATGTTAGATTGAAAAAAAAAATATAGTTTATCGCTAATAATTTTAATCATGATAATGATGTTTGTTATGCTAATTATTATAGTGACATTTTTTGCAACTTATATGCTTAAGATTGTAGCTCATATCTTAAAATAGGTGGTTACTGCAGGTTTCAAATAAGCTATAATATATTATATTTTAAAATTAGCAAAATGCACAAGTTGCTTGGGCAATGATTATTTTATTACATGAGCATATCCATTACAACCTGCAATTTCCTAAGAATTTTTATTGTGATATCTCAATGCTATTTTTTTATATTATTATTTTGCTTTGGTTTTGTTGTACTCTCTCTTTTGATTTTGTTAACAAGGCCTATATTGTTGGTTATATCAGTTCTATATATAACAAGCACCTGTGCATTAGAATTGCCTTTGTGCAAAGTTTAATGACAATTTGAGTAGGTTCTTTTCATTATCTTATTTTTTGTTTGTCTTTAAATTTGAAAAAGCACAATGACGGTTCAGATTCATTCACATTTAATTCAATTCTTCCTACTTAATTTAAAGGCTCACATTCTTTTTTCCTCGCGAAATCGTTTCCCCCTCATTTTTTTGTTTTGTATCTCTCCTTCCTCCCACACAAATTCGATTTGGGGTTTGGGTGGAGCAAATCGGGAGATTGTGAACTGTGGAGTTTGTGGATCGATCAATTTTTGTTGTCGATGAAGAGAGAAAGTTAGATATATAACGTATTACATTCATAGTAGGTTGGTCCCGTTGAGTTATTATTATTTCTAACTTCAGGTTTTAATTTATTTCTTTTCGGATAGTTGGGAAATGGCGAGGTCAGTTGAGAAGAAGGAATAAGTTTTCTCCTTGGAGCTCCCTGCAGGAGCAAAAAGGTTTCTTTATCTCTCTCTTATCCCTTTACATGTATAAATGCTCATATTTTTTAAAATTTTATGCTACTTGCCGTTCCGAGTTGATTTTATTTATGAGCTTCATTGTTGTTTGTTGGTGTGAATTGGGTCAACAGGTATTGTCTAATTTTATGTTACTTTGTGTCTTTTGGTGAAATTGATTGAATTCTGGTATTTTTAAGTTGGAGTTTTTTGTGTTTTTCAAGTTAGGGCTTCTGGTGTATTCTCTCAATTTGGGCGAATTGTGTCTTATTCAGCTTCATGGTTGTGTTTTGTGTTAATTTTGTGAGGTTAATTTATTTCAGGAAGGTTTACTTTGCCAATTAAAATTAAATTGGAATTTGAGAGAACCAAAGTGAGGCTTGCTATGCTGCTAACTTTGTATTTGTTTGTCTACATAAATACACATTATTATCTAATTGAGTTACTGTAATTTGTGTACTATCAACTTAAAATTACTACGTACCAGATTATCCCTTTCCCTCCTTTTAAGAATACTATTTGGAAAGGGGGTACAATCTAATTCTTGGAAAAGAAAAAGAAAGGTAAATCATAACTCAATTCTTTAGTTTTATATATCCTTAACTTTTGTATTAAATTCAACTTATCTTAATTGCGGCTCAGTTCATTTGCAAAGGTTAGATGAAAATTGCTTCTTCACTAATTCATTGATTTGGAGCATCTCATTGATTTGGATTAAATATTTTGCTTTATGTTGTTTATGCATTCATTACCGATGTAACATATTGTGAAGTTAGAAACTGGAAAAAGAAGATGACCTTTTATGGTTCTTATCTTTTGTTTTTGTTTTTGTTTTTGTTTACTTTCTTTGGATTTACTTTCTAAAGTGTTTGATTTAGAGTGTTCTGAACTTCCAGGGAAAAATGATCTATTTTCTTCCTCAAATTTCCCCATCCAAAATGCATTAATTCTACAAATACGGTCCTATGATTTTTTACAAATCAAATAACTTCTTGATTATATACATGCATGAATTTGTATGTCAACATTTTCTTTGCGAGGAGTGAGAAATTTACTTTTCTAGAAATTTATGAGTATTGAATTGAGAAAGAAGGAATTAGACAAAAAAATTCGCGCGTTTTACTTTCTTTTGATAGGTCGCGCTCATATTTTCTGTTTTGTTAATTAAATTCAATAAAAGTCAAGATTGAGCATTGTTTACGTCATCATTGATCCCAAGTGTTAGATTCTAATGTAATATCCCTAATCAAGTATATGATTTGATGAATGTGTTTGTTTGTGTTGAAGGAATTACATGAGATGAAAAAAAAAATTGAAAGAGACGGAAGAGGAAGTTGCAACTCTCTAAGAAATACCAGCTCTCCAAGAAATGGGTTTTGTTCAAGGTTTAATTTTTTCTTTTTTTAATTGAGTGTCATATCTTCAATATTTTTTTTCTAAGTATCTCTATAAATAGAATCTTTGTTCTGGTGAGATAGTAGTTAATTTTGAGGAAGTGCTATAAAGACTCTTAATGTGAAAAGGAGTTTATTTGATGTAAATGTTATCTACTGAGTTATTCCAAAGATGGGTTGCTAATTCAGGATAAGTAATGAGTTCTTTCAAAGGTTTCAGTTCTTAAATTTTAGCTATATATCAAAATTCATCCCTGGGTTTGATGGATTTCTAATTAATTATTAGTTAATTTCAGTAAATGATAGAAGTAGCTATATATCAAAATTTATCCCAGAGTTTGATGGATTTCTAATTAATTGTTAATTAGCTTCAGTAATCGTTAGAAGTAGCATTTGTTTAAAGAAGAGTTGATTTTGAGTATATTGCATATTGTGGTTGAAGGTTGAAGGTTTTTAAGAGGGGAAAGTTTGAGCCCAACTCTCTTTTGCCTTAATTACACAGGTACATGCACTTTTTCTCTCTTTTTTTTTCTAATTAGAATTTTTTATATGATTTTTTTAGTTGGACCAAGATTATTGTACAGTTCAACTATGTAAACAACTTTCTATTTATTTGAATTAGCTTGGGGTTCTGCGTAGCAATTATGTATTTATTAGTTGTTTTTACTTTGGTGGTTTATTTTTTCCAAGAAAGGGAATTTTTTCCCTCTGATTTTAATCTGCCTCACGGTCTATGGATCTTTTATGATCAATTTATCCTTGATGATATGTAATTGTATGGTAGAGTTTGAGCAATTGAAATAATGGTTGATACTGAGATCAAAATTGTCATAGCATGTTCAAATTTGTTATTCTATCAACATACTTGAATTATGAATTCAATCTTATAATGTTCCAATTACATATGGCTTGAAATAAAGCCTTTTAGTTTGATAAAATCTTTTGAGAGTGCTTTTCTTCTTACTTGGTAAAGGATTGGTTCTATTATTTTTGTTCAGGGAATTCTTCTTGCAGTATAAGGTGTATAATCAATAGCCTTTTCTGACCTTTGATTTTATACTTGCAAAGATATTAAAATTTCATGAGGTAATTATTCAATGTATTTTTTTGTTAGTTCATAAATTATTATAGGGAATTTTGCAAATAATATGTGTTTGTATAATTTAATTGCTCTTTGCAAGGATAATCCCAAATCTAGCAATATTCCTCAATCCACATCAAGGATTAGAATTTGTTTTATATCTGGCACGTTTGATTTTTTTTACTTGGAATTGTAATGAATAAATTAGTGCACTTTTACAGGTAAGAGTACAGGTTTCCTACCAGAAAAATGGGAATTGTTGTGTATGGAGTGTCAAAGTACTTGCATAATGAGAAAGCTAAATAGTCCAACAACTAAGCTCATTCTTTCTAAAATCCCAACATTACCACAATAGTCCATTACCACAATAGTCCATTATTGTTTATAAAGTCAAAAATTAGAACTAACCTTGTCCCAATTCCATCATCGTTGCTGCCTGCTATCCGAATCCCAATTCCGATTGCTCTAAAGGCTAGCTGCCAAAACCAAAGAAAATTTGGACAGATTTTGGGCAGGTTGGGTTCAGCAATGGAGAGAGAGGGGTTGGGTTCGGCAAGAGGGGATGGGTTTGATTTTGGGGATTTTTTTTGCGATTACTCTTAAGGATAGCTGCCGAAACCAAAGGAAATTTGGACTGAGATTTTGGAGAGGTTGAGAAAGGGAGTGAGGTAGAGTTGGGGTTTTGATTTTGGGAAAGAAAGGAATATAGAAGTGGATTTGGAATAGGGAGAACAACAGATAGTTTATTTGGGCGGGATCTTTTGTTTGTGAGATGAGATGTGAACCGTTGGATTTGAGCTTAAGAATCTATAAGAAATAATTTATCGAACATGATATATGCATTATTTTTATGGACAGAGTTCATAAGCATTTGTACAACAACTAAGCTCATTCTTTCTAAAATCCCAACATTACCACAATAGTCCATTATTGTTTATAAAGTCAAAATTTAGAACTAACCTTGTCCCAATTCCATCATCGTTGCTGCCTGCTATCCGAATCCCAATTCCGATTGCTCTAAAGGCTAGCTGCCAAAACCAAAGAAAATTTGGACAGATTTTGGGGAGGTTGGGTTCAGCAATGGAGAGAGAGGGGTTGGGTTCGGCAAGAGGGGATGGGTTTGATTTGGGGGATTTTTTTTGCGATTACTCTTAAGGATAGCTGCCGAAACCAAAGGAAATTTGGACTGAGATTTTGGAGAGGTTGAGAAAGGGAGTGAGGTAGAGTTGGGGTTTTGATTTTGGGAAAATCGTGAAGAGAAAGGGAGTGAGGTAGAGTTGGGGTTTTGATTTTGGGAAAGAAAGGAATATAGAAGTGGATTTGGAATAGGGAGAACAACAGATAGTTTATTTGGGCGGGATCTTTTGTTTGTGAGATGAGATGTGAACCGTTGGATTAAGTCAGAAGATTTGAGATTAAATCAGAGCTGTTATTGTGGTTTGTCAAATTTTAAAGTGGGAATAGATTCAAATTTGGTTGTGTTTATTATATAGATATGTCAGGGTAGTAGTAAGAAAAGCTCTCCGTGTTTAAATTGGAGTTGAAAGTTGGATGTCTAATAATGGACAATATTTGTTACAATCTCTCTAAATTCTTACTTATATCAATCTAAACTATACCAACTTCGTACTAAGAAAACCTTATTTGATTGTAAGTCTACATTCATCAATATCGTTTTCTAAATAAATTGATAAATTGTTACATTATTTCTAAATTCTCACTTATATCAATGTAATTCATTCCCCCCCACACTACATACAAATGTTTTTGATACTTGGTGTAAATTGTAAAGAATACGAAATTGTTTCTCTATTGTCTGCATGTGTGAATTTTTTTTGTTTCGTCTTTTGTAAAGTTAACTAATTATACATGATGGTTATGTTGATTTTGGGTATGAAATGATGGTTGTTTTGGTGGTTTGGATATGTATTGATGATGTATGTTTTGTAGACAGGTTTAGATTTTTTTAGATATCTATTTTTAAAATAAATTTTGCCAAAATTTATTGAAATTAGTAGCGACTAGCTTGATGTTTTGGTGGTTGGATGTGTTGATGATTGAGTATGTATTAATGATTGTGCTGGTATGGTGAATTCTGATAATTGTTATGTCTGATTGTAAATTATTTTAAGTAGTAAAGTGTCTTTAAGTAATGTAATAATTTTTTAATTTAAATTTAATTTTTTATTACGCCGTGCCTTCAGGCACGGGCAATTAGTTTAATTACAGAAGAGGCCATAAAATAAAGTAAAGTTAATCCCAGGAGTTTTCCACCAGCAAGTCTTTTGGTTGTTTCCAAATATTTTAAAGAGTTTAGCAGTAAGTGGCACAAAGCCAGCCCCTGTTGCTGGGGTGCTTAATCACGTGGAATTGTTATTAGGTACAAAAATCCTTAATTTATCCTATGTACATAGCCATAGGGGGATGAGTCATATATAGATGGAGTATTTTTTTAGTAAGAGATAAAGGTAAAAGGATGGTGGAAGGCCAAAGTTTCAACTAAGTTGGTGCTTAATTCTAATACAACAAAATTTCAAAAATATGCATGTTAAAATTACGTTGATATGATCCCGATAAACTTAACCAAAACAACGTTAAATGTTCAATTTTTTTAGTTGTCTTGACATAAAAAGATGTTACTCCTATTTTTCTAGACATAAAACAGAGGATCGATCCAGTGAGTGAGTTCCTCATTTTCCCAGCAATTCACAAAAATGTTGTTTTTTCTAGACATACAACATTAACTTATTTGTGAATTTGTAAAAACTAAGGAAACTTTATTTATTTTACTGTACCATCCCATGAAACAGAGGTTTCAGTCAGCAACAATCAGTTATGGAGAGAGAGGTATTGTCTAGTGAAATTCTTCTCTTTTATCACCATATATCGAAGCCGAACCCGAATACATCTAAATTTATTGAAAGATATGTTTTTGCTGCCAACAAAACTTACAACATGATTGCCAGGACCAGGGACCTCTAGTTTTCAATCAAACAACATTCTTTGAAAAACACAATCATATTTAACTACATATGAAAAAGCACCAAAATTTACAAGATCCAGTGGCCATCTGAAATTCTTCAAAAAACTAAGATTCCTTATTTAATTTCTGGGCATTCATGAGGCTTTTTGTCAACCAAATTGCTGTTTCTCTGGATGACACAGCTTCTTCCCCAAATGGTTTTAGCAAACCAGCAAGCTCTTCTAGCTTCTTCTGTTTAAGTAACCGCGCACATAGCTCCAAAAGAGACTCTAGAGCATCAGCCCTTTGCTGGATTGGATTTGTCCATTCACTCTTACTATCATCGCTACCAATTGCACCAAGTGTATTCAGCAATGAAATTTCACTTGGGCCTTGATTTACTATCAGATCAATGTCAGCTTTCGGTCTTTGTGCCGAGTGACCATTGTTATCTGTTTTTGCTTCCACTCCACTTTTACTATCATTACTTTCAGATGACAAGTCGTCTAATGGGACGACTGCTGAATTGTCTACATAACATCTAGATTCTGCACCAGCTTCATAAATTGCATTTTGTGTTGTCGATGATAGATTCTCTTCATCAAGTGATGCACCCTTATCACTGCAGTCTGCATTGGACATTGTCATCCTACTGTGGTTTTCTGAGATAGAACTCTCCCTCTTAATTTCTGTTTCCACATTCACTTGTTGATTACACGATGCCTCCAACACCATTGCTATGTCTCTCTCGGAGACACTCTCCTGATGTTGTTGACTATTGAAGGATTCTTTTTGTTCTCCGTGCAGCGAATTTGATATGCTCAATTTAGTATGCTGAGTGTCGATACTTTCCTTTTGTGGTGAACATCGCAAACTGTCCTGCTCATCACCATTACATACAGTTGTTCCAAAACTCGTTTCTCCACTTTTTGAGTCTTCACAGTCGATGAAGATCTTTGCAGAATAGCTTGTTGGATCAACCCTTTTCGTCTCTAGATTCTCATTGTTTACTGAATTCCTGAGCTGTGTATTACCATTTTCCTCGTATTGTGGAACTGCTCTTACCTCATCCAGTACTCTCACCTCTCTGTCTATGATTTCTTTGCTACAATTGGGTTTTCTAGATACTGAATTTCTCATCATTTTTTCCTTTGTGCTCTTAGGAGACTTCACCGGAAGGAAGACAGAAGATGGATTGCGACAGCGAAGGAGATACGGTTGTATATGGGGGTGCCGTAACAATTCTGCAGCCTAGATTTTGCAACATACTAATTAGGATCAATAATACTATTCAAATTGTTCAAATTTGACTATGCACTGCTTGAACTCACAGTTGGCCTGTGTTCTGGACTTTTCCTTAGCATACTCTTGATAATCTGTTTCCTGTAATGTTTAGTCCATTTTGTCTCATTGAAACTTCATTAAGATATAAAAAGTAGTCTAGTAGGATATATGATGTATCTGGAATAGGAGTGC
Source organism: Panax japonicus (assembly GCA_020205505.1). Lineage (NCBI taxonomy): Eukaryota > Viridiplantae > Streptophyta > Magnoliopsida > Apiales > Araliaceae > Panax > Panax japonicus. The sequence continues at coordinate 15,594,089 of CM035094.1, read as the reverse complement.
ATAAAATTTACTCATTTTAATAGATATATATAAAGGGGATTGAATATAGAGATAGAAGGCAAGAGTTGAAAATGGAGATACAAGTCAGACATATAATAGAATGGTAGATCTTTGCCGAGGAGGATGAAATCCACTGGCTAAGTTGGCATTGAACTCTGATGCATATTTGGTGAAACAGGCCTTAAAATAAATAAATAAAATTGTGAAACATTTCAGAAGGATGCAATCATGGATCCTGGAGTGCCTTTCCAGACGGGTCTTTATACCCTAAACAATTTAATTGAGAAAGCATTGATATTTATATCGGACTAAGAGAAGAAAATACTTACAGTGTGGAGGAATACACAATTGGGAGTGGAGAAATAGTGGATCTGTTAATCTTGTTGATAAGTCCAGCCATATCCTGTTTATAGAATTATTAGTTGAATAATTTTGAAACTTGTTTTGGAAGATCAATTTGCCTGAAAAATGGTGACGCTACATATAGCTTAGTAGTTACCGGAGCCCTAAATGGTGGTTGATGTGCAGCAATCTCAAACATACAGCAACCTGATAATGAAAAATGTCATTCCTACTAGTACCGTTACAATTTTGGTGCAAAAACCGTGTAGTGCGGATTATTTCCTACCAAGAGACCATATGTCAGATTTGTAGCCGTAAGGAATATCTGCAAGAAGCTCAGGGCACATGTAGTTGGGAGTGCCAACAACCTATTCAAGATATTAACGTCGTATGTAAGGGCTCATATGAGATTTCAGTTAAATACTGATTTAAAGAAAAGATTTGTGATAAAGATCAATACCGAGGAAGCAAGGTCTTCTGTGTGAAGCAGTTTCGCAAGTCCAAAGTCACCTATTCACCATGAAGGTGTAAATTACTTGTGAACGTAATGGAAACCAAGTTCTATGAAGTACTTTTTGCTTTCTTACCAAGACGAATATCACCGTCTTTTGTGAGGAATATATTGGAACACTGTAATTAGACAAACTCATGTTAAAATTGGTGCATGTGAAAAACATATATTAAATACAAGGATGAGGGTATATACACCTTAAGATCCCTGTGAAGAACTCGGTTAGAATGAAGGTAGTCCAGTGCTAATAACACCTGTGTCAGCCATTTGCAGAGTTTCTACAGAGCACATCAGTAGAACAATGTTGCATATGCGCAAGTTAGCTATTACAAGTACAAAAGTAAATTTTCATAAATTGCAAAGTTCCTTACACTTACCTCCTCTGGGAAAAATACCCCTTTAGCCTTTCTTACAATCTCCGCCCTGATCATCGAAAGCATCAATATTACCTCATCCAGAAGAAGAGTATGTTTATATATTTTAACTTGCTTAAGTGGAATATGTTTATTCTTTCAAAAATGTTTGTGTAATAATTAAATGATATATACTCATATTTCGTCTGAGGTGAACTTGTATTTCTGAAACAACTTAAATTAATTCTTTATCCCAAATGAAATTAAGAGGAATTAGAATGTCAAACAATCTAGGGTTCATCAAAAAATAAAAATAAAAATAAGGTAGATTATGTACATGTCTCCTCCTTCACAGTAGCCAGTCACAATGCAGACACAGGACCCCTACAAAACATACACATTCAGGCCATCTTGAATATAATAATTCAGCACAATGTTAGAATTTTGCTTAGGCTACACATACAGAACTCTGATTACCTTGTCCACCCAAGCATCTTTGTACTCCACAACATAGGGGTGGTTCAGTCTCGCTATTAAATTCATCTGCGACAATATAAAGTAAAATAAAATTCCCCAGTCTTTCCGTAACATTATTTAGCAATCTCATCTCTGATGAAGTATATATTGCCAAGAGGATTTTGCAGGATCACATGAAAGTCTTGGGGAGTCACATAGATGAATTTCATTTTATTGATACAATCTGGATGAGATGTGGCGGTCTAGATGAATATACACAATGGCGGCGCCACATAAAGTCGGGACTAGACCGGGCCCCACCCGGATTTAATTATTTTTTTTTAAACTAATATGTTGTCAAAAAAAAATCCCCCTTAATTTTCAAACAATCTTTTAGTTTTAAGTTTGCTTTTTCTTTCCCAAACAAGTTTTAGGTGTTTAATCCTTGATTTTATCTTTTCTCCAAATTTCATCTACTACACATTCCCTCAACTATGTACTCCTTCTCCGCCACTAGCATACTGATAATTTTACATAATTTATTCAACTTTAGGAAATTTGATAAGTATATTATTGTTTGAGTTTATGATTTTTTTGTTGATATTTTTGTCGTCGTATCTCTTGCATAAATATACGAAATTTATTATAATTCTACAATATATATTAGAAATCACAAATAAGGTCTTTACAATTATTTATTTTGTTGTAATACAATTTCTATGGGTGAGCCTACGGTTGAATTAGTTATCCTGTACAGTTAAAGATTTGACACTTCTTACCTTTTTTAAGGTATAACATATAAATGAAAAAATATTTTGTTGTACTTTTTATGCAATTTATATATAAAAAGATCTTATCACTCTTTGATGTTGTACAATAAAAATATATTACTCACAATTTCATTACGAATTCAATTTAAAGATAAATTTCGTGATTTAAAGGAGTCCTTAATATAAAATTAAATCTAGTGCATATGATTTTATATATTTTTTGTATTTTAATATTTGTTCTTAAATATTGTGGGTCTGTGGCCCCTCCCGACTTAGAATCTTGGTGCCACCACTGAATATACATATTAACATTACCTACATATTATATATACACATATATTGTTCATTTACTATCTGTTTGAATGCCTTCGAATTCGACCAAGAAAAGAAATTAAAAAGATGAAGATGAATTATTCATTTACTACTAGCTGGCAATGAATTCTAGTATATTTTAACACCAAAATTTAGGAATAAATAAAATGACCTCCTGGTGCGCTGTATCCTTGAACTTCTCCGTTTGCTTAGCAAAACGAATCTTCTTCAAAACATATCTATTACAGTACAGAAAATAGATGATCAAGCTGCAATAGATCAATGTTTCTGTAAGAAATACACGAGCACAAGACTATATAAAAAGTGAATCTTCAGTATAATGGGGCACACACTTTTCTTAGTGACATATCTTCGAACAGGTGGAGTACAGAGTAAAGAGCAAAGGAACAATTCTTCTCCAACCTTCTAATTATCTTATTCAAACTCTCATTAGACAATTTGTGATGCATGTTGAAATTCATAAACCCTTGATGATTAATATAAACACATACAAATTATCAAAACAATAAAGGACAAACTGAGTTATGCTCAAGAAATTTGGACCTAAAAGACCCACCATATAAGCATACAAACACAGTCACAGATTGAGAGACAAACTTGAAAGTGATGAGCAAATTACTTCTTTTTCTCAAATTTATGGAGAACAAGAAAAGCAGCTCCAAAAGATCCTCTTCCAATCTGCTCAATTACTTCATAGTCTTCCATCTTGGACTTGGCATCGCCATTCTCAGTATCCATGAAAACCTTCAATACCACAAATTTTTACAAATGGGTATAAATTAAACTTCAGGGATATCTCCAATTTCTGAATTTAATAAAAGGGCAATTGAGAAAGAAGGTACTGTTTGGGTATAGAAGAATTACCTGTAAAACAACCGATAAAAGGTGGAAACTTGTTTGCACAACAGTAAAGAAGGAACAGATGCCAACACTTGAGAGTATGGTTCTTGGGTTTATTATTGTATTCAAGTTCTAATGATCCCTCTTTTGGAAATGAATAAAGCTACATTCCTCAATGATGAAATCAAGCTACACTATTAGAGAGAGAGAGAGAGAGAGAGAGAGGTGAGAAGACATACTCAAGTAAAGTAACATTGCACTAATATGATTTATCAAAAAGTTGATTATTCACCAAATAGAAAAACGAAAGAGAGATGTGGAAAGATACTTGGTTTACACTATTCAAAGTCTTAAGTAAAGTAGCTTACACAGAGAGATGTGGAAAGATACTTGGTTTACTTAAGACTATTCAAAGTCTTAAGTAAAGTAGCTTACACTATTTAAGATACTTGGTTTAAAGATGAAGTCTTTAGGAAAAATTCAAACACCCCCAAATACAGAGAGAGAAAGAGAGAGAGTAAAAAGTAAAAACTAAAAGCAAAAGTAGGAGCGACAGGAATGGAAAATGAAAGAGGCAAAACCCTTTGCTTGTATTTCCAGATTCATAAATAATCATTCATTTCACAATGAGCAGGGAATATTTTGTTGGTTGGTTGGCCTGTTCAAGTTAACATGTCACCTTCCTCACACCTATAAGTTTTTTTTGTAGTTTAATTAATTTAGACATTCTGCCAATGGTACTATTCCTTATTACTATCTGACCTAACTAGAAAGTCATGCCTACCACAAAATGCAAACATGTTCTTGGAAATAATAATCTCACAGTTTTGATGAAAATATGACAGTTTTTATTTTTTTAATTATGGTTGGCTGAATTTGGTTTATCAATACTTTATTTATATTACTCAAATAAAACCCTTTAAAGTAAGTGTGTGCTCAACATAGAACAAAACAACTAGAACAATATATATATATAGAAAATGGATCAGGTCCGGACCTCCCGGACGGGAGAAAATCTGGACCCAATTTTTTTTTTTTTTTTTAGAACAACTAAAAAAAATAATTATGGAACTGAAATTTTTCAATAATACAATATTTTGGGTGTGTTTTTAATACATACACCAACCAATGTATGTACAGTCTGCCCAGACTATACAGACATGTTTTGTTATAGACATTCAAATCACGCCCAAAACACTGTATAATGTAAAAATTCCAATTCCATAATTTTTTTTTAGTTGTTTCAAAAAAAAAAGCAAAAAAAAAAAAAAATCCGAATTTTGTTAAAATCCGGGAGTCCGGACCTGATCCGGACTCTATATATATATATATATATAATTTTGTAAGTAACAACGTTTCTTGCTCAATAATCGGCATATAACCGAATAGTAATAGCCCCAAGGCCCAAATAAATAAATGTAAATGCTCGCAACTTGATAGGTATTTGTTCATTCACAACATTAGACTTGTTATTGGTTTGATGATTAAGTCAAGCTTTTCAGCTGCATTAGACTGTCGGCTGAATTTGGTATGGCTTAACAATCCCTATCATTTTGAATTAATGAGGTCTAAAGTCACTTTTGGCAAATAATATCTACTTCATTATATCTGTTGGGTCATGATATTTTTCCTATCTTGGACTGAATAAATTGAGCTTCTTTATTAAAATTAGTCCATTGGGCTGTTATGATTAAGTCATGGGGGTGATGAGGCCCAATCATTGTACCAACTTTACTTAATCTTATAAGACCGGGTCGGATCTATAAGTTGATCCATTAGACATTTTAATATCTATTATCTTTGACTTGTGATGATGAAAAAGCATTATAGTTGACCCAAGTTCCTGCCATGCATTAATGTGGATGGGATCATAGTCGGCCGGCGGGATAAAACAGTGACCAAAAGCAGTAGATAAACTCTATGCAGTCGTCAGAACCCATCAGGTCAGGGGGGTGTCAGACAGTAGTGGTTGGCACGGTAATTCAGGCAGGGACGGTATATCTTGGTAAGGAAGCTTTCTCCAACAGGTAGACTCTCATACCTTTCAATATATTCATATTCTCTCACCCATACACACAATCAAGTATTATCATATCTCTAAGACATTAGACATTACATTCCTCCATTGTTAACCTTGTGAACACATACTAATTCTCACGCCTGAGCTATCCCCCGACGGAACCGCCATCAAGCTTGTGGTGTTTATCGTGTTTACTGTGCAGGATCAGGACGTCTTACGTGATTGGGACGTGGCAAAGGATCTTGGCGTTAACATTGGCGCTAGAAGGAGGGGTGAGTTCTAGTGTCATTGAAATTTTCAATCACAATCATTTAACTTGCTTCGGAAGATGATGAGGAGTAAGGAGGGTACACCAGAAGGGCAGGCGATGGCTGTTAGTTCTTCACTGCCCCGTATTTCGGTGAAGGATCGTTTGGGTCCTTCTAAAAGTGCTCACGAGAGCACGGCTTCTAAGCATAATTCAGGAGATCTCCGTCCGAAGATCCACGGTGGAGCCAAACGAAGATTAGTTTTTGGTGCGGATAAGGAGCGAGATCATGATCAAAGACATACGGAACGCTCCCCGACCAGGACGTATCATAGAAGTGGTCAGGATGATAAAACCGCCAAGTTGACGAAGATGGCGGACGAAGCGGATAAAGCTTTGGAGGTTCTTTTGAAGCAGAGAGAGGATATAGCCGAGCAGATGCTTCGGGTGGCAGAATTGAGGGACGAAGCGTCCAGCCAGGTCCGGTCCGAAAGGCGAAGTAGGCATAAGGAGGAACCACGGCGAGACGGCAAGGAGCCTGAGCATTCTGCACATGTTTCTAGAGAACATTCCCGAAGTAGGAGGAAGTCGAGGAGCAGAACCCCTGTGGCCTCGAAAAAGGCATTGATGGTCGTTGGTTCTCGACATCGAGACAATGATAGACGAAGAAGTAGATCGAGGGAGGTCATGCCCGAGATTGAAGCAAGAGATTATCATCAGGACCATTCTCACAATAAGAACAGAACTGTACATAGGAGTAGATCGAGAAGTCCCCTTAGGGCATTAAGATCGACGGGGGTAGGTCGATCTTCTCAAAGGCAGAATGTTGAGCCTGAGAAGGAAGTCTCCCCACAGCCTGAAGGCGTTGATTTTCTGGTGAGGGAGTTGAAAGAGCTCCGTAAGCAATTGGCTGAGGTCCAGCAGATGAAAGACGCTCCGGGAAAGAAGGCGTCCCTTTTTTCTTCGGATATCCTCAAGGAGAAGGCGGATATTACTAAAAAACTTCCTCGCATGGAAAGTTACGATGGGACAGGAGATCCTTATGACCATAGTCAGGCGTTCGATCGTCTAATGGACTATTATGATTTTACCGATGCTGCCAAGTGCCATACTTTTGTTACAACCTTAAGGAAAGATGCTAGACAGTGGTTAGGAACTCTACCTTCAGATTCAATATCTTCGTGGACCGAACTTTGTGATAAGTTCCACGCCCGTTTTGGAAGTAACCGAAGAAGGGGAAAGCCCACAGGTTCTCTGGCACAGGTCCGACAGTATACCAGTGAATCTTTGGGACAATATGTTAAGAGGTTCCGAGAAGCAGTCGGGCAAGTATCCGACCTTAATGATCTCCAGGCAGTGGGATTGTTCCAGAATGGACTGGATCTGGCTAAATCCGAGAAATTGGTGAAAAAATTGATGTTCCACCATCCGAAGAGTTTGGCCGAAGCCTTTGATAAGGCAGAAGGCTACATCGTCGTGGAAGAAGCCATAAACAGCCTGAAACATCCTCCTTCGGATCAATTGAAAGAGACTGTAGTTCCTAAAGTTGAAGTCGATCAGAGGAGGACATGGGGGTATAATGACCGATCGGAAGGCAATTCGAAGAAGAATAATAATTCCTGGCGACAAGGAAACAGTCGCCCCCCTGTTGCAGCCCCAAAGGTGAATAAGATCTATACCAAGTTGAATACTGATAGATCAATAATTCTGGACCAGATCCGAAATCAGCCTTTCTTCGAACCACCCCGTGATAATTACCGAACAGGACAGGGTAACTCTCGTAAGTATTGTGGGTATCACCAAGCTGCAGGTCATGATACTAACGAGTGTTGTAATTAAAAAGATTTCGTAGAAAGGAAGATTAACGATGGCTTATTGGTACAGTATGTGGCCGTGAATAACCAATCAAATGTTAACCGTACTGTCCAAACGGTTCCCACGATTCCAGTACTGCCTCCCAGGCATGTTGTTGATGTTATAACTGGTGGGTCTGGGGGGAAGTTGATAGGAAAGAAGAGAAGGGCTTACTTGGACTCGGTCATAACTGTGACGGATGCTCCCCCAAAAATTGATAGGCCATTTCCAGGAACAGTCATATCATTCACTGATGCTGATTATCCTTCAGAACCCATTGATCCTCATGAAGGGGCTTTGGTGATCACGGCACAAGTGGGTTCGGTAGACATGAAGCGTATGATGATAGATAATGGGTCTTCGGTAGATATTCTATACGCCCATGCTTATCAAAGGATGCATCTCGATGGGCAAAAGATGGAAGTCGGGCAGGAAGCTCCGTTATATGGTTTCAGCAACGATCCAGTTAAAGTTGCAGGCACTATCGAGCTTCCGGTTATCTTCGGTACTGCACCCCAGCAAACAGAAATATTGTGCAAATTTTACGTTGTGCACGTAGATTCTGCTTACAATGCCATATTGGGAAGACCTACCTTGACTGCTCTCCAAGCAGTGACTTCCATCCCTCATTTTAAGATCAAGTTTCCCACGCCGCATGGGGTTGGAGAGGTGGCTGGGGACTTGGATCTAGCTCGTCGGTGCTATCGGAATGCCGTTATTTCCTCTGGAGTGGGAGTCAGCAAGCAAAAACAGACTATGGCGATTGAGATTGAGCCCTTTACTGAAAGTAGTTCGGAACCAATGGTTATTCCTGAAGGAAGTACGGAAGAGGTCGAGTTGATTGTCGGAAAGACAGACAAAACCGTAAAAATTGGTTCGGGGCTACCAGAACCTCTTCGGACGAACCTTATAGAGCTCTTACAATGTTATGCTGATATTTTCGCATGGGAGCCGAAGGATATGCCTGGGGTGAGCCGTAAAATTGCTGAGCATAGTTTGAATGTGGACCCTTCTAAGAAGCCAGTTCGGCAAAAAAGGCGGATCTTTGCACCTGAACGACAGAAGATTATTGATGAAGAAATTGCAAAGTTGTTAGCTGCCGATTTCATTTATGAGATTGATTATCCTGAATGGATGGCGAATGTAGTTTTGGTGCAGAAGCAAAATGGAAAGTGGCGGGTTTGCATCGACTACACAGACCTCAACAGAGCTTGCCCGAAAGACTTTTATCCTCTGCCCCATATCGATCAACTCATTGATGCTACTTCGGGGTATGCTTTACTAAGTTTTATGGATGTATTTTCAGGTTATCACCAAATATCCATGCTTAAGGAGGACATCCCGAAGACGGCATTCATTACACACCGTTCGGTGTATGCCTATAAGAAGATGACTTTTGGTCTTATAAATGCCGGAGCCACTTATCAAAGAATGATGAACTTCATCTTCAACAGGCAGCTGGGGAGGAATATGGAGGTCTACGTCGATGATATGATCGTAAAGAGCATGCAGGTTCATAAACACTTGGACGATCTAGAGGAGTGCTTTCAAACTGTTCGTCATCGTCAACTGAGGCTTAATCCGGCGAAATGTACTTTTGGCCTCGGTGTAGGAAAGTTTTTGGGTTATTTGGTCAGTCAGAGGGGCATTGAGGCAAATCCGGAGAAGATCCAAGCCATTCTCGATATGAAGACTCCTCAGTCGTTCAAGGACGTTCAACGTCTGACTGGTAGGATTGCAGCTTTGAGGAGATTCGTCGCCAAGTCTGCAGAAAGGTGCCTTCCTTTCTTTAGTACGTTGAAGGGGCCGAAAAATGCGAAGACATTCCAATGGACTTCGGAGTGCGAAGATGCTTTCCAAGGCATAAAAAAATATCTTTCCTCTGCTCCTTTATTAGTAAAACCCGTTCCAGCAGAAACTTTATATCTATATCTTGCAGCAAGTTCATTAGCGGTTGGAGCGGTGTTAGTTCGAGAGATCAGTGGAAAACAGCACCCGGTTTACTATGTCAGTCATGTTTTGAGAGATGCTGAGACCCGATATCCAAATATTGAGAAATTTGCCTTTGCTTTAATTATTGCTAGCAGAAAGCTTCGACAATATTTTCAAGGTCGACTCCTGATCGTCTACACGGACCAGCCATTGAAGAAGGTAATGGGAAGACCCGAAGTTTCCGGAAGGTTAGCAGCGTGGACTATGGGGCTGTCCCAGTTTTTCATTGAATATCATCCCCGAACAGCTATCAAAGGTCAGGCCTTAGTCGATTTTATTGTTGAGTGTACGTTCACCGAAGCCGATGTAGAACCGCCAGAACCTGAATCTTCTGATCGAGCAGTGGCGGTCCTTCAACAAGGACAGAGTGCCTGGACTCTATATGTGGATGGTTCTTCCACTTTGACTGTTAGTGGGGCCGGAGTCATCTTAACAAGCCCAGACGGATTTAAAGTTCAACAAGCCATCAGGTTTGGGTTTAAAGCAACAAACAACGAAGCTGAGTACGAAACCGTATTGGCAGGTGTTCGATTGGCCAAGAGTCTAGAGGTTCAGAAACTCATCATTTACAGTGACTCACAGTTGGTCGTCAAGCAGCTGTCCGGAGATTATGAGGCTCGAGGAACTCGAATGATCAAATATTTGGCGGAGCTAAAAGATCGACTTCAATATTTCGCTTCCTATGAATTTCAAGCCATAGAGCGAAGTGACAATACTATCGCCGATGCACTGTCTAAATTGGCTGCTACGGATATCGATGTTTTCAATGGATCAGTTTACTTGGAGATTTTGCAGCAGCCGAGCGTTCTTCATCAGGCAGTAATGTGTATCGAGCGATCTAACTGTTGGATGACCCCTTACATCGAGTATTTGGCAGATGGCGTCCTACCTTCGGATCAAATGCTGGCAAAAACGATCAAGTACAAAAGTGCCAATTTTGTCCTCATTGATGGAGATTTATATCGATTGGCCTTTTCATCCCCTTTGTTGAAATGTTTGGTCCCGTCCGAAGCGGAATATGCTCTTCGGGAAGTTCATGAGGGTATTTGCGGAGATCATATGGCTGCTAAGTCTCTAGCTTACAAAGTGCTTCGACAAGGATACTACTGGCCTACGATTTTTAAAGAAGCAACGGAGTATGTCAAGAAATGCGAAAAATGTCAACTTAATAGTCCGATCCCACATCAGCCACCTGAAGAGTTATACTCGATTTTATCTCCTATACCCTTCGCTGTCTGGGGGGTAGATATATTGGGTCCGTTGCCTAAAGCTAAAGGGCAGGTTAGCTTTGTCATAGTTGCCATTGACTACATGACCAAGTGGGTAGAAGCGAAGCCACTTCGATTAATAACGGAGCAAGAATGCCTAAAGTTTGTAAAGGAGTCCGTAGTGTTTCGCTTCGGAATCCCCAGAGTTTTGATATCGGACAACGGACGCCAATTTGTGGGATCAAAGTTCGAGGCATTTTTGAAGGAGCTGGGAATTCAGCATAAGAAGACTTCGGTGGCTCATCCTCAGTCAAATGGGCAAGTTGAGGTGACCAATAGGACGTTGCTGAATGGGATCAAGCGCAGGCTGGATGAAGCTAAAGGAAGATGGCCAGAAGAACTACTCAGCGTGTTATGGGCTTATCGGACTACGCCGAGAACCACTACGGGAGATTCCCCTTTTCGGTTAGCTTATGGAACTGATGCTTTAGTTCCCGTCGAAATTGGATCTCCTAGTCTTCGGGTAAGCCAGTATAAAGAGATCTACAATGATGAAGGCTTGAAGGCCAATTTGGATCTACTGGAAGAGGTCAGAGAGGTTGCCCTACTCAAATTAGCTGCTTATCAACGAAGAGTAGCTAAGCACTATAACAAGGGAGTCAAGCTTCGCAGATTCGAAGTTGGAGACTTCGTCCTTAGAGAAGCCGAAGCTTCTACACCTCAAAACACTGGAAAATTAATGCCAAATTGGGAAGGACCGTATGAGGTGATTGAAGTGTTAAAGCCTGGCACTTATCGATTGAGGTCATTGGATGGTTCTGAGATCAAAAATACTTGGCATGCTGGCAGACTTCGGAAATACTTCCAATAGAGATCAAGTCAAGTTATCGGAAGTCTGTATATTATTGTTCATTATCAATAAAAAGTCATTTTTTCACTATTGGTCTTGGTCCTATTTGTCCTATGGTCACTATGTTGTAAGGAGGTATGGTAGGACTCGCTGGCCATTCGATGGCAGCCTATTTGTTTGTCTACCCCGAGTGGTAGACAAAGGATCCTATATTGATTTTATCAGGGTGGTAAATCAATGGTCACTATTGATCCTGGTTCTATTAGTCCTATGGTCACTATGTTGTAAAGAGGTATGGTAGGACTCGCTGGCCATTCGATGGCAGCCTATTTGTTTGTCTACCCCGAGTGGTAGACATAGGATCCTATATTGATTTTATCAGGGTGGTAAATCAATGGTCACAATTGGTCCTTATATCTTGATCCTTATATCTTGATCATTATATCTTGATCCTTATATCTTGATCCTTATATCTTTGTCCTTATATCTTTATCCTTATGTTTTACTTCGACTGGTAAACAAACGATGATCTCACACTTCGGAACCAATAAGTATGTATTACTTTATTTTGTTTAAGTGTTGAGTTCAGTTCATTCAGATCGGTTAAGTTAAATTTTTTCCATAAGATTTAATTCATCTTGTCTCATACATTAACTGTTATATGTCTTAACTGATTCACTGCATGAGTTCATTTTTACTGACATTGAATTGATGAAAAGGAACTAACTGAAAACAGATTAAGGGAATCACAGATCTATAATCAGGAAAACTAAATCATTTGTCCGATCTATTTACTCATAAATTAATTACACTAATGAAAAACATTCACGATGTCAATAAATAAAATTTCATATATATTCCCAAAAACAAAAACAGTTTAAACATAAACATAAGTCTGAATAAAAATGAGAAAAGCATTTAAGCACCGCCTTCGCCGTCAGAATTGAGTAAGGCAGGATCCAGTTGGGCAGCAGACAGTTTTTCTTTGCCTCGTTCTCGGCAATCTTCATAGCCTTCTGCATAGACCTTCATGATGTCTACATTGAGCTCGTCTGAATCCCTGTATTCTGCTTGGATCTGCTTCTTCAAATCTTCGGTCAAAAGAGGGCCTCTTCCTTCTAGCTCCTTTATTTTTTGATGAAGCCTGCGACGTTTATGCTTATATTTTCGCTCTTCATCTTTGGCCTTTGATTGAGCTTCGCTGACCTTTGATTGAGCTTCGCCAAGTTGTATAGCCAGACTTCGGTTGGCTGAGAAAAATTCTTCATTTTTGGCCTTCAGCAGTAGATTTTCTTCAACCAGACCGGTGTTCATCTCGGTTAAGGTATGTTGGCTGGCCTCCAAAGTGGCTAAGTTATCTCTTGTGGCCCTTAGCTCATCGTCCAAAGTCTTGAGGTCCATGTTGGCCCGATCAAGATCTCGTTGGAGGCCATCGTTGACATAGAGAGCATTTTCTTTTTCTTCCCTTTCTCGGGCCAAGGTTGATCTCAGCATGTTGATTTCCTGTCGCATGAAATCTTCCTCGGCCTCTCCATTTATGTGCCTTGGACGTAAACGTCCGAAGACAGCATTGGCCTGCATATGTTTAAAAAGAATTCCAGATTAGTAATCAGATATTCAAGCAAGAACAGAAATAGAACGTAAAAGAATGGTTATTTACCTTAGCAAGATAGCTCATCCCTTCGTCGAGCAGATTCCCATCTGTATGAGCATTGAACCGATGATCATCGCTATCCCTTACAAAGGCCCCGAACAGGTCGAATAGAAAGTTAGCATTGAATTTAGGCCACAAAGTCGGAGACCCCATGGCCTCGGCATGGTAACCTTGACCTAAAGGACCGGGTCTTTCAGGAGAAGGTCTCGACCTATCCGGGGAAGGAACGGTTGGCTCGGGAGGGGTAGGTTCAGGATCAGGATCTGCATATACTGGTTCTGGTGAGGGGGTTTTATTCTGGTAGGGTTCTTCGGAGGGAACTGCCGATGCGGAGTGGGTAGGGCTTTCAGAAGTACGCTTCCTTTTCCTCGACAAAGTTGGGACGACTTCATCTTGATCACCATCTTCGGTCATCTGTATTTCTACAGGCGGAACGAAGGGAGGGATGATGGAAGGAGGCACCCTAAGATCTTCGGCTGTCAGAGGTGTTATCTTGCTCTTTAATTTTTTCATTCGAAGGACGCTTCTTCGATCAGGGCGATCTAATAAGCCTCCTCCTCGGGGAATAGATGCATTGGATGGCTCGGTTTCGGGAGTAGGTGCAGGGGGAGTTGGCAAAGGTGTTGATCTTGGCTTTCTCACTGCTCTCCTCTTCTGGCGAGGATGCAGAGCCTCTTCAGGAATTAGAACCTCTTCGGTTTCTGGTTCGTCAGCCTCGAACTCATCCGTATGAATTTCTGGGGTTGGTTCAACTTCAGGAATGGCTTCTGTTGTTACGGTTTCAACAACTTCAGAAGATCTCCCAGACAAAAATTCTTCGAGTTCTCTTGTTTCTACAGAACTTGGCTTGATTAAAGATAATTTATGGTCATATAACCATGCTTGTTTTGAAAGGATTCCGAATTTCCATTCCTCCTTAGGGAAATTATCGAAAAACTCCATCATTTGAACTTCCCTTTCCTCAGAAATATCCCCAAAATCAGCAAAAATTTTCTCGTCAGTAGCCCAGTCAGGGAGAGAAGAAATTTCAGGACCTTTGACGAAGAACCACTTCTCGTGCCACCCCCTGTTGCTAGAAGGGGTGTTTACCAGTGAACGTCTCTCAAATTTTTCTCCTGACTTCGGAGAATGCTTGCTGATAGCCTTGAACCCCTTCTCCCTGGATTGAATTATCTTGTACACAGTGAAGAAGAAGTCCAAGGATGGTTCCACACCCAACTCGTGACAGAAGGCCACGAAAGCTAGGATATGGATGTAGGAGTTCGGAACCAGTTGAGCGAACCTAATTCCCAGAAACCCTAGTAAGGTCACTATGAAGATGTGTAAGGGGAAGCGAACCCCCTTCTCCAGCAGAGTCACGGGAACGGCTGTCCAACCCTCTGGCCGTTGGAACATCTTTTCACCGGACCTTGGAACCCTGGTATCGTGAGTGTCCGGAATGTGGTACCGAGTCCGGATCTTCTTCAGTTCCTCCTCCGTGATGATAGAGGGGGTATTGGCATGTGAAAATCTTTCTGTGCTCCTATAGTATTCAGAGGGAGACTTAGGGTTTGACAGAGGGGTATTCTTGTTGGACTTCACCCCCTTTGGGTTTGAAGTTGACGATCCTTCGCGAGCATTCACAGAGCTCGGTGGAACGACGGTTAGTGGGGTTACAAGTATGGGAGAGCTTGGATCAGGATTCTGAGAGGCCATTGTTGACGGTTTTCAGAAGGAAGAAGAAAGTGCAGAGGAGCAGAAAGTTCAGAAGGCGCTCAAATTTCAAATGAACAGGTAAAGTTGTCAAATTTGGTAAAGTTGCCTTTTGTACTGGCGGTTACACGTTACCCAAAGACCGGCTCATTAAATGATAGTAATGATTCATAATTTGAATAGTAAAGGTCCGGTTACGGGTTCATGTACCTATTAAATTGGGCCTTCCCGGGTTGGGCTTCCTTTTATTCTTCCTTTCATCTCATACACTTTAATTATCTCCTAGCATGAGCCTTTATTAAATTATCTTGGACCACATATATATTTTTCCATTAAACATTCTGTTTAATAAAAAACTAGGGGGCAATGTTGGGTCATGATATTTTTCCTATCTTGGACTGAGTAAATTGAGCTTCTTTATTAAAATTAGTCCATTGGGCTGTTATGATTAAGTCATGGGGGTGATGAGGCCCAATCATTGTACCAACTTTACTTAATCTTATAAGACCGGGTCGGATCTATAAGTTGACCCATTAGACATTTTAATATCTATTATCTTTGACTTGTGATGATGAAAAAACATTATAGTTGACCCAAGTTCCTGCCATGCATTAATGTGGATGGGATCATAGTCGGCCGGCGGGATAAAACAGTGACCAAAAGCAGTAGATAAACTCTATGCAGTCGTCAGAACCCATCAGGTCAGGGGGGTGTCAGACAGTAGTGGTTGACACGGTAATTCAGGCAGGGACGGTATATCTTGGTAAGGAAGCTTTCTCCAACAGGTAGACTCTCATACCTTTCAATATATTCATATTCTCTCACCCATACACACAATCAAGCATTATCATATCTCTAAGACATTAAACATTACATTCCTCCATTGTTAACCTTGTGAACACATACTAATTCTCACGCCTGAGCTATCCCCCGACGGAACCGCCGTCAAGCTTGTGGTGTTTATCGTGTTTACTGTGCAGGATCAGGATGTCTTACGTGATTGGGACGTGGCAAAAGATCTCGGCGTTAACAATATCTAATTGGCATCATCCAGCAAAGAGAGTTGAGTAGTGTGAAAGTATACCAAATTTTACAGAAAGCCATGCCAACTACAGGGTCTGTTTCATCTATGCATATAAATAGACAAGACAAGCTTGTCGGTTGAACAACGAACTTCCATCCGTCGGTCTTGAGACGGGAAAAAGTGCCTCCACCTTTCAGGTTTCCTTTAGTGGAGTTTTACTTTTATCACCCCACTAGGCACTATCCACTTCAAACAAAAAACAAGATATTATAATAGGATTGAAAATTGGTACGCAAGTTAAATTTTTCATGCAACATAATTAAGAGTAAGAAACCATTGCAAGAGAAGAAGAAAAAATCCACACAAGTTCAGAGCAAGTGCAAGTGAATGAAAACATCAGGTGTACTTCCTAGAGATTCAGAATTTTTACATGAGATTGATTCAATAGTGTTATATATAGCTACTTTCCCTTGGATTTTCTGGATGACTTCCTACTTTCAAGTTTTGCCTTGGCTGCTTCAAATTCTTCATCAGTAGGTTCCGACAAAGTTTCACCTCCATATTTGCTAATCAGAGATGAGAACATGGAATCAAGTCGGCCTTTCCTCTCATTTTGCCGCTGAGTAATAATAGCATACAAGTCATCTGACTCTTTCTTCGAACTGTAAAATGTAAATGGCATGCTCAGTTTGTAATAATATTGTTTGGTTTTCACGATTGAAATTACTGACTTAAACACTAGATTAGATGACTCACTTTCCCTTGCGGCTTAAAGGGGATGTCGGTGGTTTTGTCTCAGACACTTGCGTAGCCCATTTCTGATATGCTTTGGTTGACTTCAGCTCTCCTGAAAGAGAGATTATAAGCATTGCACAATAATAAAAACAATCAATAAGTAGGTAAAACTATATCAACACAATCATCATTTAATTACATGCAGCCCATCATGCATCTGAATTTCAAATTTCAAGGGATGATTCTTTAGACCATCAACCCAGTTCTAATGTGCCAACCAGTCGGGGCAAACTTAAGTCCACTGAAAGTATAACATCAACTCAGATGCCCAATTTCCTCTTTCTGGTAACTGAATCAAACTATAAGGTCATATGCATTCCAACCCAACCCCAAACTCAGATTCAGAATCTACCATTTAAGCAGAAAAAGGAAAAAAAAACAGAAAAAGAAAAGAAATCCTCACCTGCATCTATGTTCTCATCAAGAATATCCTTGAATCGATGTGAATCCAATTTAGGATCTGAGCATATCATAGAGCAGAAGAACCTGGAAACAGGAAAGCAGTTTAGAGTACAACAAATCAATCTTTAACTGGAGGAAGCACATCACCAAATATATAATTATACCTCTTCATGTTACCCTTGTACTTCTTGTACAGATCAATCAAATCATTCTTCTCTGAGTCTGATCCTCTATAGTTTGCTTCAAACTCTTCAATATCCGCTTCAGAGACCTGCAATTGAGATGTATAGTCTTTGCTTAGACAAGGAACATAAAGAAAAATAAACAAGAAAAGGTTCAAAAATCCAAATGCTGGAATATTTCTTAATATTAAAATGAACCTTTTTGTACATAGTTCGGAAAAACTCCCTCAAATTTTGAACATCTCCTGCAAGTTCCTGTAATCAGAAAACAAAGATATGAGTGCTGCTCTAGTAGGTAAATGAGAAACCATGCAAAATAATTTAACTTTTAATTTGTACATTGGTATATTTAATTTAACAAAATTAAAGGATTATTTTCACCAAACATGATATAAATATCATATGAACCCACAAGTGCTCAAAAACTTTGACAAACCAATCTGGATTATTACAAATTTACAACCGAAAACTGACCGCATCATCAATACAGCCAGTCTGATCATAGAGTGCCCGCTTTTCTTCATCACCAAGAATTGATATCACCTTCTGCAGTTGCTGAAATTTCTCCTTAGCCTCCTGCAAATAGAAAAGTTGAAAAGATTTAAAAGAAAATATAGGAAAATAAGAGTATGAAGAGGATAATTGAGAACACAAAAGATGACAAGGAGAACTAAATTTGACCTCGTCACCAGGGTTCTTATCAGGATGTACTCGCAATGCCAACTTATGATATGCTCTCTTTATTTCCTTCAGAGTTGCTGTCCTTTCCACCCCAAGAACCTGCAAGGCACAAAAACTTATATACATTTTCTGATCCACTTTGAACTGAAAAACGAATTAAGCCCCACCGAGAATGGGTCGAATACAGAAAGCTGTCCGTGATCTGAGTACTCAGAAGACAAACGTGCTAGCATATAGTCAACAGACACATGAAATTGGATTTATGTGGTATACTTCACCTACTCGTGTTGATAATAATAATAATATATTATTATTATAATAATGATGATGATATGATGAATTGGCGTAAAATTTCAATTATATACTCTTTTTGATCACATTTACATGTCCTCTTATCTTTTGGATGTCCAAAAACAAAGTCCTCTTGTTTAACATATTCAAAGACTATCCTTTTATCATTGTTATAAAATAAAAGAATTAGGCCCACTCAGAACTTATTTTGAACTTCTACACCAATTTCAATGTCTTTGCCACCACTTTCAAAGTTTTTAAGAGTCTAAAACCAATTTCAACATTTTCTCAAGTTGTGTGAAATTAAAGTGGAGCAGAGCGATTATGATGTTGATGGCAACCATAAACATGACCAAGAAAGAAACTATAAATAACATGAAATCAACTAATATTAAGAAATACACTTTACCCTATAATCACAAAAATATAGCTCCTTGTAAAAGCATAGTATTTACCATAATATGGAACGTGGAATATAGGAGCAAAGAACCATACTAAGGAAGCAAACTCAGAAAACTGTCCTATAATCAATAGTGCATCATAGGTCAATAAACTTAATTTAGTTCTTATAAAAGATGTTGATTTTTTTCTATGGCCTTAAAGATAGTCAGGTTTCAGGACCAAGCTTACTCAAAGCAAGAGCATAACAAAAGAAGAGAGATAGATAGGCACAATGATTTTGGCTTCCAAAGTTCAATAATGTCTACTGGGATATATTATAGACCATACCCATCGTCAGATTTTGTTTTTATTCTAAAGTAACACTTTCAAGTAAGCACTTAACTATGCATGCGCTAATTGTTAGTGATTACTAACACTAACACCTTCAGCTTAGCAAAACACACAAAATTTAATCAAAAACCTTTAAAAACTTAATTGCAAACTCCAATGAGCTTTCTTATAATCAACCCATAAGATATGAAGCTCTAAATATTTATACTTCTTAACATTTTGAGATATTGACAACCTAAATTGTGTGTCATGAATCATGATCCTTTTCTTTTCTTTTTCTTTGTTTGCATTTATGGTAAATAGAGATCAACTTACATACATGAAATTTATTTATTATTTTTGAAAGCAATTTGAAGGGATAATAGTACAAGTACAAATGAAGCTCAACATCAAGAATCTCTCAATTACAATATCATTAGGGTAAGCAGCGAATAAATCGAAAGTGCAAGCATACTGATAAGCAGGAAAAAACAAACTCACACAACTTGTGAGAATCGAACACGAGTCTGACCATTTGAACACATAACTATTTACAGTCATTGAATCAAATCAACACAGGAAAAACAACCATCAGTCTGGTTATAAAAAAGAATGACTGGATCATTAATGATTTGGTTTTCAATCAATTTGCTCAAACACTAACTAATAAAATAACCAAATTCAATCCGTACTAAAATATCTGAAGAATCAAAACAACAACTTGGAATTAAGCAAAGATCTGTTTCAAATTGTGAATTATATACCTCGTACAAGCTCTTATCGCTTGAAAAAGATGATTGCTCGGGATCTTCTTCCTCAAACTCTTCTTCTTCTTCTTCTTCTTCATCTTCGAGGGTAATGTCTTCCGTAACCCTAGTCTTCTTTCTCTTCCCCATTTCGGCAAAGATACTTTTCTTCCACAATCGATGACTTGAGAAATCTACAGAGATATACCAAGCCAGTTGATGAACATATATAAAGTGATTCGCGTTATGTGATGATTTCCCGCCATATTATTCCTCAACTTCTACATATTCCCGCCGGGTGACGTGTGACTAATCGGGTTAATCGCGGAGATTTATTCCAAGTGTATTTTTAACCTTCAGCTAGTTGTGTACTTGTGTGCATATTAAAACCCGAACCGACCCGCTAAAGTGTTTTATATGTCACTCAAATAGGCTTTTATCGCCTTAAAAAAAAACTTTGATAATCCACAATTTTAAAAACGATATATTTAAGTGATAATAATAATACTTATATCATTTTTAATTTTATTTCAAATAATTAAAAAATTATTAATTGGTAAATAATAATACGCAATTTAAATTTTATTTGGTTATACATACTTTGAGATTAAAATCATAAAAACGTGAATAGGTGTTTATATATATAAAGAAAATAAAATGAAAGCACTGTGGGAATACACGCCAACACGTGAGAATTAAAATTACATGTATTAGAAAAAGAATAACAAAAACTATTTTATGAATTTAAGAACTCACAATAAATGAATTTGTGACATGAAAAAAGAAAGAAAAAATCTTCGAATAACTCGTACCAAAGATTTAGGACAAATGAAGACAACGTAATGAGATCGCTATTAATCTTATTATATTTTAGGGCAAATGATATAATATGATATATGGATAAATATTTGACAAAGTTAGATTGAGACGAGTATGAAATTGTATGCAATAAAATAAAATGAATTAAAATAAGATCCTTTTTAACCATAATTCATAATTCGGCTAAAAACTTTGTATAACAAAACTCATATCTTAGTATTGATAAATAAAGTATTATCAAATTAATATTTACCGATAGATAACATATGAAAAATAAAATAAAAAACTAATTCATGCATTAATTTTGTTTTATCAGAAATGAATTAAAATTCACAATACACATAAAATTATTTCTAAAAATAAATTTGTTATTCGCAATAAAAAAGTAAAAAAATCACTGAAAATCTGTAGCATTTTTACTTTTAAATGTTGATGCCGTAAATAAAATAAAAAAATTGTAGCAGTTACTTGAAGCAATTGATCACGGCCGGCATCACGCAATTATAATTACAGGCTGGCGAAACTGTAATGGTAAGGGCACGTTAATTGAATTGGCATCACCGACTCCATACAAAAGCCTTAATTTCAGATTAAAAAGTTTTAACTTTTAAGCCAGTGAATAAATAGGACAAATTACGAAGAATACCATAAAAAATCAAACACCTCTCTCACTGTCGAGTGTCGACAACTATTTCTCACCGGGGCCACGCCACCGCCACCACCACCTCTCGATTTTTCCGATTATCACCACGATTATATGTTTTGATTAAAGGTACTCATATATTCTCCATCTCTTGATCTCGATTTAGGGATTTTTATTCATTCATTTCCTTTTTCTAATTTCTTCGTCAGTAATAATCATATCTGGTTCGATTTTGCGAGTCAAGATCGGCCAAAAAGATGTCGTTTTGAAGTGCCGTGAGCCTTTACTCTTCCGATTAGGGTTTGTTTCTGTCATATAGTTCTTCTATGTGTATAATTGTGCAGAAATGATTATATTTACACATGGTATTCTCATATGCTGTGTAGCTTAATTTTCATATATCATGATGCTTTTGGTAATTTTTGAGTTTGGGGGTTTCTTATATATGAAAGTTTATTTCTTGTTTCAGATAATAAGGGGTTTTGGGAGATGGAATGGTTCAATTTTTGAAAATTCTTTTTTTTGGTTTTGTTGGAGTGTTTAGTCTATGAAAGGAACCAATTTTAAATGAAGATTTTTAATAGGTCTTCATTTCATTTGCATTGTGGTGGGTGACCCTTGTATTTTCAAATTGGTGTGGTTCCCCTGTATTTTGGAAATGGTGTGTTAGCCAGTCGTTGCTAGTAGTATACACTGTGCACATTCATTGCTGGGTTTGAGTTATGCAATCATTGTTGCTACCCATAGCTCAGCAATTCTGAAAATTTATATTTATGGGAAGAAAATATTGGTTATGGTTTTAATTGTGATTTGTAGTTACACATTACCATCTTAGCATTGTGTTTGTGTTTGTGTGTGTGTGCGTGGAATGAGGGGGAAGGGGAGTCTTTCTTGGGCCACTCAGTGTTGCCGAAATGAGCGAGATAGAGATGTGCGCAACTTTGATACAATTTTTAAGAGCTAGGAAGTCTTTCTTGGGATTCTTAATGCTACCGAACTGCACCTTTTCCTTTATTTTCCCTCCCTCCCTCCTATCTTTCATCTTGTATTTGCACATATGCATATATGAACAATAATGAAAGTAATTGGCAACATGTTGCCCATTCAATGCTTTCAATAATTTATAAACTATGTCATGAACTTTATACCTATGTGCCTTATTCTTATGGTGAACCTTAGCAACAAACTGATTGTCAAGAGAAACAAAAGATAGTGAGCAAAACTCTAATTGATGGGTTACAATTAACAAAGAAACAATATTGGGGTAAGGAGAAGAGAACGAGGTGCTAGTAAGTAGAATTATTATGCATTCTCTAAGCTAGGTATTAATATACTTGTCCTTCAACTTGCGTTTATAATATAGAAAGTAGGAAATTAGCATTCCGTCTTCACCTTCAATCTAAAATTTGAAACACCTCATAAAGATTACTTCACCATTTACTGCAAGTTTATTTAGTGGATCTGATCTCCCTCGAGAAAGGGGAGCTGTCACTTGGCTGTGCACAAAGTGAAAGCCCAAGGGTCTTGGTTGATGTACCAGTGAACTCTTCTATAGGAAAGGAAGAAAGTGTCATAATGAAGTCATAAGCTACTCTGTTGTCTCCTCTTCTTTTCTCTCTCTCTGTAGTAAAGACCTCTTCTCTTCCTTCCCCTTTTACTTCGAACATATCACAAACCTTTTTTTTCTATCTCTCAGACTAACCTCAGATTTTGCTTCCTGGCTAAAATTATTTTGGTTAATTGACTTTCTGCTCCCTATCTAGTAAGAGCCTCTGTAGCTGCGTTTGGCGTAATCGATATAATCACCATCATCATTATCATAACTTCCACAAATATGCATCATTGGAGGATAATTTACCAATTTATGTGGAACATAGAAAATCGACTATTGCTGTATGAGAAAGTTTATGTTTTGATAGTTGGATCTCATGTGGGCGACACCTCTTATAGCATTCCACATTGTTGTAATGTTCATGACTCATTTAGAGATGGTTGCATGTGCTTTTTGACTTTTGGGTCATGCTCAAATGATTTTCTGAATGTATATGTGTGCACGAGTAATAGAAGTGGTTGTGGGATTGTTTATATCATTTATGTGGATATTAAGATTCTTTTGTGCAGGATAGTTGAATAGATGGAGTCTTCCAAAGAGACAGGCTGTCAAGCTCCAGAAGGCCCTATTCTTTGTGTCAACAACTGTGGCTTCTTTGGCAGTGCAGCGACCATGAACATGTGCTCCAAGTGCCACAAGGACATGATCGTGAAGCAGGAACAGGCAAAACTCGCGGCATCATCTATCGATAACATTGTGAATGGTGGCTGTGGTAGTGGAAATGAGCTTGCAGTTACTGGTGCCATTAATGCGCATGCTGGAGCAGTGGAGTTGAAGGTTGTCCCTGCATCAGCATCGTGCGATTCATCATCCTCAAACCAGATTTCAGAGGTGAAGGTTAAAGAGGGCCCAAATAGATGCAACACTTGTCGCAAGCGTGTGGGTTTAACAGGTTTCGGTTGCAGGTGTGGAAATCTATTCTGTGCAGATCATCGCTACTCTGACAAACACGAGTGCCCATTTGATTATCGGACTGCTGCTCAGGATGCAATAGCTAAAGCCAATCCTGTTGTGAAAGCTGAAAAGCTTGACAAGATCTAGGACTAGGAGCCATGTTTGCCTTAAGGTTCAAGTGCTGAAGTATGTTCCTTTATCCATGGCCAAATTGTCTTTGTAGGTGTCCTCGAGTGAAATGAGTGGTATGATGGCATGAGAAATGAGGGCATCTTTGCAGTCTAATGAATGCAAGTATTGAATTAGTTTGGTTGCTTTAGTCTTTGTTTAGGATAGTAGGATGGCTTGATGGATCTCTTTGCATAATACCATGATATGTAATTTGTTGTGATTTATTTTATTCTGGAGTGATGTCTTATTGTTATGACGGTGGTGGTATTTGCAGGCATGCCTTGCATGGAATGAAATCAATCAGTAGTCAGTATATGAAACGTATCTGCATGAAATTTACTGTGTAACTGCTGTTTCCCGAATGTAGTGGATATTTCTCTGGCCTTCTTTTCCATTTCTATTTGGTATCTTTTCTGCTCATCAAATCGAATAGATCCAAGTCTGATTTCTTCAGCAGTAGATTCTCTCTGTCTGTCTGTTTGTACGCTCAATAAATGAATTATAGAATCCAGGTTTCAAGACTCCTAAAGAAACTCGAAAGATAATCAAATAGCAAAAAGAGGTCAGTCTATGCATGGAATTCTTTCCCCCCGGTTTAATGGGGAATTAACTTCTTCAAAACATATAAAAAAGAGTTGATGAAAATGTTTTGAAAAATATGATAGTCAAGTTTGAATATTTGCAAATCAATGTTGTCAACTTGTAACCATTTAATCAGAGACGTCGATTGATTGATTGCTAGTTAGTTAATATGTGAAATTTTAATTTTTGAAAATAAATTTATACTTTTTAAGTAATTTATAATATTAATTATTGCATTAGTTAAAATTAAATAAATTCCCATTAATTATTCCCAAACCCTGTTTGATATCTTGGGCCGGTAGCCAACAATAATGTTGGGGATTTCAAAATAACAGGACATTGAATATTTTAATTATAATTTATGACATAAAAAATAGGCTTAAATGTAATTTAGTATCTTAAATTATAGACCATATTCCACTTCGGTGATTCACCTTTCAATTTTGCCAATTAGATGATTAAATTATTAAATTTTTTCAATTAAAATAAATTGAGTCTGTCACGTCAGAAATTGCTGACGTGACTATCTGGTGGGGCATTAGTCAGCTGAGTTGTAATGAAAAAATAATATTTTATTTATTGATTAAACAATTTAGATATAATGGAGGGTAAAATTGGCACATCATTCTTTCAACTAATTAAACAAATCAAAGCTTCAAAAATAATACTCCATCCGCCCCAGGATAAAAGTCCTTATTACTATTTTGGGTTGTCCCATGTTAAATGTCCACTTTCTTTTAATAACCAAACTTTTACATATTTTTTCCTATTATACCCGTAGCATTAAATATCTCATACTTTTCTTATTCTAATTCTCTCTCCATATTTAGTGACATTATTATGGGCAATTTTGTTATTTTATTCCTCTTTTTAATATGCTTGAAAAGTCTACCAGAACTTTTATCATGGGACGGAGGGAGTAACAATCAATCAAAAGCACAGATCTTATTACAGCAGGAAAAGAATCAACAAAGTATAGATCAAATGGGCGAGGTGATATATCAGTCGTCCCTACTATAGAGCATAAACCCTCAAGCAAGCTGTCGGAAAAATTTCTTCTAAAATTGGAAGTCACGAGTCTTCTGAAACGGTCAGTGTTAAAAAGAAAAGCTACTATTGTTGATCATGTCACAATTTAACATATTAAAACAAAAGCTTCCAGTAATCATACAACAAATTAAATAATGTAAAGCAACAGCCAAGTTCCAGGTCACAGGACCCCTCACCAATCCACCATTTTTAATCAAACTTGAAAGCATTTTTGAGCATTTTCACGAACACCTTTCGTTCATTACATCCACAGAGCAAAAAAAATGGTGAAAGTTTTTGCAGTAGTGAAGCCACTAGTGCGTTTTTTGATGAAATTCTATGGGATTACGCCCCAATTAGTGGAGATCGAGCCCAGAACCGTAATCAAGATATGGGTTCCAACTGAAACCGTCAAAAAAAATTCAAACCCAAAAAAAGTTAAGCCTGATGTGGTGTTTCTTCAAGGTTTTGCTGCTGATGGAATCTTCACATGGCTTTCTCAAGTCATAACCTTTTCAGGGAAATACTCTGTTTTCGTGCCGGACCTCCTCTTTTTTGGCGGCTTCACCACCGATAAGCCTGACCGTTTCTGAAGACTCGTGGCTTCCAATTTTGAACCAAAACCAAATCCAAAATCAGAACCAAAACAACCCCAAATCCCCTGTTTCTCAATGTTCAACCCTTTCGAGGTTTGTGGAAAGTCTGAATCGAGTGCAGGTTTCGCTTAAGGAAGTTAAGGTTTCGTTTAATGAAAATATGTGGTCTAGTGGTAGCGTACGCGGCGGCGGTGGCGGCGACAATGGGAGGAGATGATAACTTGCAGTTCCAATTCATAGTTTCAGAGACTTGCAGTTAGGGTTTTGTTTTTGAAGCTTTTGATTTGTTTAATTAGTTTAAAGAATGTTGTGATAATTTTACCTTCATTATATCTAAATTGTTTAATCAATAAATAAAATACTATTTTTCATTACAACTCAGCTGATTAATGCCCCACCTATATAGCCATGTCAGCAATTTCTAACGTGGCAGGCTCAATTTGATACAATTGAAAAAAAATAGTTCAATCATCTAATTGACAAAATTGAAAGGTGAATCACCGAAGTGGAATATGACCTATAATTTAAGGTACTAAATTATATTTAAGCCTAAAAAATAATATGAGATCTACTCAACTAATTTATGGTTGTCAACACCGTGATTTTTTCGAGTTTTTTTTAATATTATGTTTTGGATATCAAGGATTTTAAGGGCTGATTTTGAAAAATCGGACTTTAAAGTCGACGATGTTTGAAAGCTTGATTTTAAAGTGGGTCAATTAAACAGAGTCGTCCGTTGATAAAGATTTAAATAGATGTACCAACTCATTCAAATTTTTAGGTTTTGATCATCGAGATGGCTTCATCGTGTTACTCAGGTTACTCAGTAAATTAAAATTGGTCAGCAATCGAGATTTATAGAGTACTTAAGCGGGGGAAGGTGTTAAGCACCCCCGACTTCCGTGAAACATGGTTATCATTTTTCTAATATTTTTTTATGAAAATTAAATATATCGTCTAGAAAAGTGTGAAATGTGTTTTTGTGTTCCATGCTTATGTGAATTATGTCGTTGGGAAAAAGTTAGGGTATTGTCTCTTAGAGTCGATTTGATTTTGTAAACTGAAGTTGAAATCTAGTGTCGTCTCCTAGATTTGAGTTGAAACGTGAAACATAAAGTATCGTCTCCTATGCTGCCGATCTAAGTCGAAAGCTAGGGTATCATCTAGATTTGAGTCAAATCGTAAAACATAAGGTATCGTCTCACAGGGGCGGATCCAACCACAAAATTCAGTGGGGTCAAATTAGATTTTTTTTGTTAAGAATGAAAATTATAACTATATATATATATATATTTTTAAATTCAATATAATTTCTCAACACTTAAGTCGTTAAGTTTAATATATATATATATATATATATATATATATATGTGTGTGTGTGTGTGTGTGTGTGTGTGTGTGTGTGTGTGTATTCATAATTTTCTTATAAGGAAAATATTAGAATGATTTTTTTAATCAACAAATTTTTTTATTAAAAACTCAATATAGTACAAATGTGCCAAATCCAAAAGAGTTTGATAATGCCACACGGGATAAAAAAAACTAAGTATTCTCATTTTAGAGTTTTAAGACCTTGTCTTTGTCTTTGAGTTTTAATTTGGTGATAAAAGAAAAAGAAGCGAATGAAAATAAAAAGAGATAATGTCAGTTTTGTAATAGAAGAGAATTTTTTTTAAAGAAAAGTGGTGTTTTTGAGTTTTAATTAGAAAAAAAAAAGAGTGTATTTCGAATTAAAAATTTTCTTCTCAATTTTTCCTACAACTAAATTTTTTTACAGGATGTTAGTTAAAAAAGAAAAAAAAGTAGAAGAAAATACTTAATTTTTAAGCCAAATATTACACACGGAGAGAAAAATAAGAGAAGTATTACAAAATTATCATTATTTTAAAAAGTCATTTATACAATAGAGGGTGGTGGTGGGGGTGTGTACTATGGAAAAAGGGAAGGAGCTAAAATTCAGTGGGGGCAGGTGCCCCCTGCCCTAGGTAAGATCTGCCCCTGTCGTCTCATATGCCTTTTAAGTTGAAATCTATGGTATCATCTTCTAGAGTTGAGTTGTGAAACATAAGGTGTCGTACGTCTCCTATGTCATTTAAGTCAAAATATATGGTATCGTCTCCTAGTGGTCGAGTTGAAAATATTAATTCTAAAGAGATACTCAGAAATACTAGCTGAAGTTGCTGAAACATAATCAAGCTCATAAGCATATTTATAAAAAATTTAAAAAATTCACAATGTATAACAGTAATTAATAATTAATCATAATAAACCCAACTGTATGACAAACAATTAGTTACATAAAATCTATTTACAATATCCAAAATAGATTTTAATGAGATGTTGATGCATAATTATCAATCTTTCATTGGTCCAATTAATAATATGCTAATAACATTCCCATAAAATAATACAAAACACATTTATCTACGCATCATTGTTGGGCAGAAACAAAATAAATATGTTACTAATTATGTTATAAATTAAAATTCCATTTAATAAATTCTAATTTTTCCGTTAGGTAAAAATTGAAATCTTTATTTATTAAATGTAACATTATGTGGCTTTTCTTAATCTTTAATTTTTTCAATTAATAATTTTCCGTCGGGCTAATTATTAATTTTAACAATAAAAGAGTCACACATACATGTAAATTATTATGATCAAACTCAATTTTCCTTAAACAACATATTAATCAAATTTAAAAAGTAAAACTATTTATAATTTACATGCAAAAACTTAAAAGCCCTAATAATATATCACATTGTTCTAGAATATTAAATTAAAATATATAATTATGAACATAAATTGATTATAAAATATTCATATTAATTTTATAACTGAATACATAATAATTAACATTATAATATTTATAGATAGAATGACAAATAAATTCAATACATATTACTGTTGGTTTCATGAATACAAGTGAATTAATATCATCCTAAAAGCTAGTAATGCATATGTTTAGTATATTATGAATTAAAAGGTAATCATAAAAAATATTAAACATCCTGCATCAGAAGATTTAATACATCCTAAATCATGTATCATGCAGCATTTATTCAGTTATGATTTATGATACGTAAACCAAATGGCTTATTCTTTTCATATATAAATACGTACGTCATATACTGAAGTATAATTATCAATATTAAAATTAAAATATAATTACATTTTGTTCGAAAACTTCTTTTCATGGGAACATATTAAAAAATTCTATATCATACCAATGAAGAGAATCCGTAGAATTAAAAAAAAAATTCTAGCTTAACAACATAATTAATTAATTTATTATATGCAATAATGTAACCATGCTCATGATACCAAATGTTAAATAAATATTTATATTGGAACAAATTATTTCATAGAATAAAATTAATTAATTAATCATTACATTATGTACTTGCTTGAATTGAGAGACCATATTTTGTATGTATCACGTTTTCGCTGCGCATAAGGGTGAACGTTTTAATTAGCTCTCAATCTTATGATGATCCATAGGTGTGTTTAAAATTCTTAAGATCACAAATATGATCAAACCCTAACTGTTTTATTTATAGAATAACTAAGGGACTGATACATCTATCAACATTATGAGACCCGAGAACCCATTATGTCAAATTCTATTAGTAATATTATTTATAAACCACATAATAACCAAACTCATTAATAAAATGATTAAATTAATTTAATATATAAGTCCAATAATTTTATAAATAGTAGAGGCGACATAAATAATTAAAATATTCTAACAAAAACAAATCTAACAAAATACCTGCTAAAAAAGTCTATTCTATACATATTCATAAATATTGGCTATTGTAATAAGCTAATGCCACATCGAAACATGTGATATATTTTGATGTATATCTATTTAATAAAATACAAATGATTTTGAATTTTCAGCACACTCAATAAATCATCTGAGCCGTCCAAAGTTTGGGATAAATTCCACCGTTGATACATCTATCTAATAAAATACATCTATCTATTTAATCTATCTAATAAATCTATCTAATAAAATACAAATGATTTTGAATTTCCCGCTCACTCAATAAATCATCTGAGCCGTCCAAAGTTTGGGATAAATCCCACCATTCATACATCTATCTAATAAAATACATCTATCTATCTAATAATCTAATAATAATTTAATAAAATACAAATGACTTTAAATTTCCCGCTCACTCAATAAATTATTTTGGTCGTTCAAAGTTTGAGATAAATCATATTGTCCATACAGTGCCGGAGGCACGGGACCCAGCTAGTATATATATATAATGACTCAAATTATTATTACTTTTACTAATATCTTTAATTATAATTTTTGGGATTAAATCTATAATTATTCAAGAAAATACTGTTGAAATAATAGATTGAGTCTTCATACGTATATTCAACCTTGTGATTTTTTATTTTTTTATCAAAAAAAATAAAATACCACATACAATTAATTATTACGAAATGTATAAGTAAAAGTATATCAAATGATGTATATGAGTGTGTATGTGTATTTATATATGGAAAATGGTGTGTTTTAGACACATACAAGCTTATGTATGTTCTATGTCTAATACACTTAATTTTAATTAATAAAATGGTAAAAATTAATAAAACGGTAAAATGTCAAAATAATCATTAATAAAAATGGTGAAATAGCAAAATTGTTATTAATAAAATCTCTTAAAATAATAGGACATATACTCTATTTTCCCATATATATACACACACATGTATTATAATAGAATAATTTTAAACAATTATTAATTATGACAAGTGGAACGTTGTTGCTTCCTTCAAAAATAATTAAGTACTAGAGATAATTAAATATAAGAATATTTATCATTAGAGTCTTGTAGTTTAAATATATTATCTTATGTTAATTAAAAAACTTAATGCCGTTTCTCTAACTGTTCTTCAAAATACCTTTGTCCTAGAAAAGAATAGTTTAAATTAAAAAGTTTCCATACTTTCGCTAATTTTGGGTCCAATGTATTTTGGTTCTCCAAAACAAGGTTCTCATATTTGGACCCATTATAAAATATAAAAAAATACTGAGCGGATAAGTTACTAGTCTAATTAATGGTCGAACTTTTACTTAATGATGTCATTAATATATAAAAATATATATTATTAATAATTAATAAAATTTTAAAAATCTCATTTTTTATGAACTAAAACATAATAAAATTGAGTTGCAATAGTACTAAAAGTGGTTAATTTTAATATTAAAACTTTTTTGGTGCAAAAAAATTGGGTCACTAGGTCAAGAACCGGTTTTACCTGTTTTTTTTGTTCAAACCGGACTAAAGTGCCCAACAGGTTCCGATTTTTACCGGTCGAATCGACAGTCTGGTCCGGTTTATAAAACCATGCTCCAAAGCATAATTACGACTAAACTCCAATTTGTACCCTACACTTTAACCCAAAAATCGATTTGCACTATAAATTTTCTTTTAAATTAAATGCACCCTAAGTTTCAAAACAATTTGCACGATCCGCACCCAATATATCAAAATAATTTGCACCCTAAACTTTAGTGCAAAATGTGCAAATTGTATTGAAACTCAAGTTTAAAATGCATTTAATTCAAAATAAAATTTAAGGTGCAAATTGATTTTAGGACTAAAATTTAGGGTGCAATTCGAAATTTAGTCCATAATTACATATACGTGGGTCCAAAATACCTTTGTCGTCAAGAGGATAGGGTTGTATAGTTATAATTTATGGGATAACTAATCACATAAAATTTATCTAACCACTACAAAAAATACCCAATAGCGATTAAGATTATTTGCGATCGTCATTTTCGGTCGCTAATGCTTTAGTGACATATCATTTGAGACACTTTTGCAAACTGGACTCTGTATTTAAACTTGGAGGAGTAAAGTCAGATCAATGAAAGACACATGATATTGAAAGAACTGAAGGCATATAAATAGGCAATACATCAACAATCAAACCAATAAAATAGCAACCACTACTACCACTAAGAACATTGTAAGACCCCAACTTTTTGAATAAAGATGAATTTTCTATAAATATCATTTTTGAATATTATGGAATAAATTTGATATAATGTTATAGTTGTGGGTAATATTTATAAATTTTGCAAAGTACGCAAATTGTTATATAATATTCGATTGGTCGGGGAATATTCGTTTTAACAGAGAATATTCGTACAACGACACAATCATTGATGGACCCCACAACGGAATTATTGTCGGATTGAGAAAACGATAAAAATACTTTATGAAAATAACGGCGGAAGTTTTACCGTTAACTGTTGAAACACCCGGTGTTAAAAGTACAGTAATACGCGTAGTTGCACAGTAGCACACGGTTTTGATTATTGATGCTTACGTGAGAAGTCACTCAGTTTTGTTCAATTATTGCTATAATATTTAATGTAAATTTTACTTATTATTTGGACCCCCACTTTTTCATTTTAAAAGAAATTGTCGGTAGAAGTTATCTCAGTTTTCGTTTTATATATATATATAAGTATTATATATATATATATATATATATATATATATATATATATAATTGTTAGTGGGTGGGTGGGTGGGTGGGTGGGTGGGTGGGGGGAGGAATTTAGGATGGACGGGAGGAGTATTATTATGTATATTATATATATATATTATATTTTATTTAAAAGATTTTGCTTTAGTTATGGACCGTCCGATTAAAAGTAAATCAATCTGGACCGTTCATGAATTAGTTACTATGGAGTCCATTCTTTTATAAATAGAAGCTCATTCCTTCATTATTTCTTACGAATTCACTGAAACTCTAGAGAGAGAAATTATAGAGAAGCTATAGAAAAGTATCATGCTCCTTCCCTACTCTTATATTTAGTTTATTTTACGGTAAGGGTTATTATTTCTTTTATTCATGAAGAGAATAATTTTGTAGGGTCTTGTTGATGAGACTCGTGGGGGTGGAGGCTGCGGCATAGGCGATGCCCGCGGAAGAGATGGTGATGACTGTCGGGCTAATGCTGATGAGATTATGGAGGGTGGGACCGGTTCTCGGACTGGCGATGGGACTGAAGGTGGGACTGGCGGTTGTACGATAGATGGCGGCGATGATGATACTGACATTCTTGATCTTGGGTTGTAGTTAGTTTATGTTTATAGTTTAACTTTCAAGTATGTATAGATTTATACAATTTTAAGTTGTACAGACTAGAGTTTTGTATATAACTATATTGATTAAGACTTTTATTTATATATTATTACGTTGTTTACATATTTGATGGTTGATGGCAGAAGATATAACTGTTATTGATATGCGTTCGTGAAGAATTATTTGTTTTTCTTTAGTTTATAACACGTACAATTATGTATAAGTAAATGAACAGGGAAATTTTTTAATTTTTTTTAAAAAATTTTAAAGCAGGGCATTGACGACGGGTGCATTGGCGACGGGAAGCCGTCGGGAATGACCTATAGCGACGGTTCCAAAAATATTATAAATAAAGGTCATTGGCGACGGGGGATCTACTCATTGGCGACGGCAAGGCCGTCGCTAATGACTATATTATTAAAATTTGAAAATAGCTATTGCTGACGGTCTGTTCGTCGTTCGTGCCATCGCTAATGACTAATTGTCGACGGCCAGCCGTCAGCAATGACCTAATTACCGACGACGAGCGACGAGAGTCAGGAGCGACGACCTGTAAGGCAACGGAAGGGGCGATGGGTGATACCGTTGCCAATGATCTCATTTCTGACAGCAGGAGGGTCATTGGCGACGACACATCCCGTCGACAATGACCCTTTTTTAGTGTATTAATGCATCATCGCTTTATATGGTCGCTCAAGTCGTGAGGATAATAAATTAACTGATGTAAATAATTACAAATAAGTTGTCATAATTAATTATATCATATGATTGATAAATAGTTATATTGTGATTCCAACTACATGGTATGGGTGGAAATAAATTCGTAGAAACCCTAATCATGGGTATTCTGTTAAAATGCTAACAGTTGAAGTTCCAATAAAATCCTAACCAAAAAAATATAATTAGTGACGGAAAAAAAAATAGTCAAATATTATCTAATTTTGTGATTAGTGGGGGGTCCGTCACTATTTTGTTTTAACGACGGCAAGCAATAGACTTAATTAGCAATGAGACTATAGGCGACAACTTAATTATCCATTAAATAAATAATCAAAGAAGAATGACGATTCATTCCGATACTCGTATATATCTCTAATTTTAATATTAGTCCGCGTCCGTTAAATTGTTAAAAAGTTTTATTAAAATCATAATTAATGTTACGTTTCGATTGAAGTAATAATTTTTTTTTAAAGCATTTCAAATGTATGTTTCGTTGTTAATGTTGATGGTGAGTGGTGTGATAGGATATATGGTAAAATTGTTACATACATCCATTCTATTAAAATGAATTTCGTTCCACAACTTCTCAAGAATGAAAATAAGGAAAATTTCATTCCATCCAAATAGCTTACACAATTAATGATAACCAAATACGCTATCTTTTATTTTATTTTATTTTATTTTATTTTATATTTTATTTTTTCAATTCAAACGTAACATAATGGCTTATAGCTTACACAATTAATCAAAATCACTTTTAGTGTTGCTATACATACTTTAACCTTATGCTCTCTAAATCATCAAATCATTATTTTAAAATGTTACCCCTAAATTAAGTTGATCACAATTGTAAAACATTAGTACCGGCCAATCGCATATAATTTTTCTAACCCTTTAAAGTTTAAAACAAAAATTATAATCAACAAGTTATAACTAGTTGATTAGTATCCACCCAAGGATATGATTTAATATTGCACTATTATACAAGTTGTTGATTTTAAATATATATGACACTGAGAAATAAATTATAAAATTATATATGGGAAAATGAAGATCTCTAATCACAATTCAAATTAAATAAATTATGATTTTTGACCTCTATTAATGATATATATTGTAAAAGTTTATGTTGATTATTTGATTGTCAGTTACATGGATAAGTATTAGTGGTAATTACTTTTTTTAGAGATATATGTAATAAGCGGGACCCTCTTATAATTCCAATCAATATTGTGTATTGATAAGTTTCACGATTGATAAATTTATCGCAATACATAGTAGGACTCATAAATCAAGAGAAATGATATTTTTACATGTACTTTTGATATTTTCACATGTGCTCATCTCACATGAAGGTGGGACCCATCCTACTCTTTTGTGATAAAAGACCAAGTAGAAATATCAAAATTATATGTAGAAACAGCATCTCCTAAATTAATTTTTTATCATTATGGCGATTTGACTTGATGAACCCAAGGTTTTAATCTGTGTCCATATCGAGACGTGTTGTTTCTCCGACGTATGTGGATATTTTTTAAAATTGATATTTTCACAAGTAAAATTAATTTTTCACCAAGAAATTGATATTTTTGCAAAGCTCTCATGCATCACATGGTTTTAATGTGTGTCCATACCAAGTCGTGTTGCTTCTCCGACGTGGATATTTTTAAAGAATTGGTATTTCCACAAGAGAATTTGATTTTTTTAACATGAGAAATTTGATGTTTTTGCAGAATTCTTCTCACGTAAATAATAAATAGGCTCTATTTTTATTTAAATAAAATTTGTGAAAATATAATTTTTTTTCTTGTGAAAATAGTAATTCAGCTTTTTTCCACTCAAATCATTGATATCATGCTAAGTGAGTCTAAAAAGAATTTGGCTCCCTTTCAATACATATATCTTCTTCAATTATATCAAATACATTAATTATTTATATATTTTAATATTATAGTTGAAATTTACATCATCCACTTGATTTTATATATGTTATTGAGTTGTATCACTAGACAAATACTGCAAGTAATTTACATTTTTTTCAATATCTAATGATCATGTGACTTTTTAAATCAAAATTTTAATGGTTAAAAAATTAATATTAATTTCTAGCAGTAGAAGCACTTTCAGTAATTTAATTTTTTTGTCAGAAATTATCCCGATATTATGAATTATACACTTAGATTCATGTGTTGACAAATTTGATAACGAAACTAGATTGCGACTAACGCAGAATTCTAAAAGATAAAATAAATTAAATTAAAATGAGACTCTTTTTAATTATCTCATGTACACCTACGTGAATATTTATTATAGACATAAATTTGTTATTATATGTAGGAAGAACCATATGATATATATTGAAATATTCCATATTAATTTTAGAGTATTTCTATCACATGTGCACCAAACTATGCACAAACCGATGTGCACAAATAAATTAAGAGAAAAATAATATGTCTTACCATTTAGATTATTGTTAAAATTTATCGATGTTTTACATTATTATATTATTATTTGATATACACATGAAATAATAGTACTTTTTCACATTTTTTAATGCACATCTTGTGCACATAGAATTAATTTTAATTTAATAAACAATTGATTTCCACTAATATAAAAAAGAGAGATCATATTTATGTTATAAAGTACGGAATTCAATTTATTTTTTACTACTATTTCCAACTCAAATTAACTTGATTAGTGTCACCCACCCCCCCACCCACCACTCACCACCCACCACCCACCAAGATAACTCTCATTTTTATTGAGTAAAACTTTTTGCAAAAGAGTTATTTGTGTGCCTGCCCTCGAAATGGATTATATATATATATATATATATATATAATAAAGATCAGGTCCGGACTCCCGGACGGGAGAAAATCCGGACCTGAAAAAAATTTTTTTTTTTTTTTTTTTTTTTTTTGTAGAACAACTAAAAAAAAAAAAAAAAAAATTTATGGAAGTGAAATTTTTCCAAAATAAAGTGTTTTGGGTGTGTTTTTAACACCCACACCAACCAATGTATGTACAGTCTGCCCAGACTGTACAGACATGTTTTGTTATAGGCATCCAAATCACGCCCAAAATACTGTATAATGTAAAAATTCCAATTCCATAAATTTTTTTTTTTTTTTTTTTAGTTGTTTCAAAAAAAAAAAGCAAAAAAAAAAAAAAAAAAAAAAAGGTCCGGATTTTACACCTGTCCGGGAGTCCGGACAGGATCCGGACCCTATATATATATATATATATATATATATATATATATATATATATATATATATATATATATATATATCTCGGATACGATACCTCGATACGGAGTTATTACAAAGTTGATTGGGACACCACTCGCTAATCATCTAGACTTGCCAAAAGGGAGTGACAGATTTTCATTTCTGTGCAATTTCTACTACATTGGAAAAGTGAGTGCGTACTTCTTCTTCCCTTCAATCTTTTCGTCTGTGAAATAATAGCAAAAAGTTTTTATTATTTTATTCTGTTATGGCTCTCAGGATTTTGACCTAATCTCACTCATATCCTCTCACTCACTCTCTCTCTCTCCAAAAAGTCAAAGGTGGCCTGTATTTTAATTATTTTTATTTTGCTACAAATGTACATGTTCTACTTCTAAATCAAATTTATATATGAAAATTTATGTAAAAAATTCCTGGTTAAATCAAATTTGGAGGGGGATTATTTCATGATTTTTTTTGCTAATTGATCGATCTGAATTTTGTCTAATATATTCTAGAGATTTGGGGATATATATGACGGTGATGAACACTCTACAAGTGATCTAAGATCTTAGAAAACCCTAGTCTAAATTAATTATAAGGGTCATGGATATCCTTCAAAAATATTTTTCAGGCATGTATCTGCAGATCCATGTATATTTGTTAATTTCTAATACTAGGGTTTCAATACACTTTACTGTTTCCTTTAATCTCATATATATCCCCAAAAATAGCAAGTACGTGGATGATCCAAGAGATCGTGTTTTTCTATTGATGATTGGTGTTGATCTAGTTAAGATTTGTTTGATAAAAGGGGATTGAACTATATACGCTGCTGTACGTTTTAATGAATCTGCAACGTTAAATTGATTGAGCCAACTTAATTACATTTACATGTCCCTAGCAAAACCCTAAGAATGAGATTTGATAGATTTCAATCGAGTAACAAAAACATCTCCAAAATTAGAACCTGGGATAGGGATTGATCGATCTGAGAAACAATTAGCACTAAATCTTAAGACCAGGTTTGTTCCTGATTTTTCTAGGTCTAGTTACATCCTTGCTTGTTTCTTATAATCTTTTTCCACAATAAGAGTCTCATTTGTTAACCTTTTTTATTTCACAAAAAGAGAGAAATTATTTTTTAATGACATTATATATATTGAACCTTCAATTTATTTATTTATTTGGTATTTTGAGAAATGACCAAACTAAATTTCCTTCAAATATTGAAATGTGGTTTATAGTTGATATATATTTGGCCCAGATAATTAAGATTCTTGTGTGATTAATTATTAAAGAAAAGTATCATATCCGAAGTTTGAACTCTTTGAGAGAAATTAAAATTACCATAATATAATATAGATATAATGGCCAGTCACATGAAGTTCATCATTTATTTTCTTGCAGGTACAAAAAAATGGAATCGTCTGAAAATATCATAGCCAATTCTTCTACACCAAGCCAAATTTCCCAGAATCCCCAAAAAACTAATGAAGGCTATGATGACTACTCATTAGCACATGTAGTTCGTTTGGGCAGTCGTCGAAAGGCCGATGCAATGGCCAATAAAGATGGAACTGCAACTGATCATAGGTTTGTTCTATCTCTCTATTAATAACAAATTCTTCATATATATTAATTAGTTAGAATTAAAATGTACAAACTAATATATGAATACATCTAACTACAGGCATTATGGAGACTATGAAGGCTTTTTGCCTGCTAAACCTCCAAATTTTCAACCAAGAAAAGGTATGGTCGAGTCTAATGATCTAAATATTTTTTCTCTCTCCTCATCTTTTGGTTCATAAAGATTAAAAAAACCAGCTCGGGTGGTCTCTCTTTGTTATGAATATTAGAACTTCCTCAAAAAAAGGGAGGCTGATAGGGTAAATGAAGATAAACTTGTAGAAGATTTGCAAAATAGCCCAAAGTTCTTATATTTTATCCTATTTAATTTCTGAATTGAACATCATTAATTGTTTGTTCCTCATCAAAAGAAGATACTATTATCAGTATAATTAAGACGATTATATAAGTTATATTTGGCAACTCAACTCCAACCTTGACTAAAACCTAAACGCATGTTAATTTGAAACTCCATAGAATTGAAAGTTAGTTACAATTTGAGGTTTAATTCCAATTTCAAGACTTGGAGTTGAGTCGCCAAATACATTGTTACATGATTTAGCACCCCCACCAACTCTAGAACAAAATAACACACCACAGATCACCCCACTTGAAAGAAAATTTAACAAGAAAAAAAAATCAGCTCAAAGAAAGAATTGTGACAAAATGCGATATATATATATATATACCAAATAATCAGACCAAAGAACGGATCAAGGCAAAAAAACATGCGAATCAGGGTCAACCCGCGTATTTTTCCGACCCATACCCTGACCCGCGTGTTTTTTTGCATTGGTCCGTTCTTTGATCCGCTTATTTGGTCCGCTTTAGAACGGCTCCGTATATATATATATATACTCTTGTAGTCATATTTTGCGTAACAGATGAGAAGCCGTATATACTTTGTGGTAAAGCTCTACTTGATCAATGCATGCTTAGGGCTGGTTTGTATTTACAAAAAGAAAAATGCTAATAGTTTTTATATATATTTGCCTTTTTACCATTACTAATTCTTTATGCATATCATCAATATATAGTTCTCAGAAGAGGGAATTCAAGTGCTGTAACCCAGGATATTAACTGGGTTGTAGGTGAACTCAGGAAGGTCCAAGAAGTCCCGAGGGCTAATAATATGGCTGCTCCCATCAACATCCAGTTACAACCGGTGACCAAAAACGACTTCTTATGTTTTAATTTGTTTATATTTTCAGTTTTATAGTAAGACTACTGATTGTAGTAGCCGCTCAAAAAAGAAAAAGAAATACTGATTGTAGTAGAACTATTCTTAGTGATCAGGAACATTCG
This sequence comes from Panax japonicus, assembly GCA_020205505.1. NCBI lineage: Eukaryota > Viridiplantae > Streptophyta > Magnoliopsida > Apiales > Araliaceae > Panax > Panax japonicus. Next base: position 15,553,765 of record CM035094.1, on the reverse strand, counting down.
TTTTCTATTACTTATGGCTGCTAATTTCCTGCACATTTCTATTGTTGCAGCAAGATAATGAAAGAAAGGAGTTGCAGAACAAGATATCAGATGATTATATGACTGCAGTTAGCAAGTAAGTTTTTTATTTATTTATGGGTTTTAAGATTTCTAACCTAATATATATATTTAATTAGTTTTGCTAGCCACCATCTCTCTCTCTCTCCCTTTTTATTGCATTACATTAATCGACAAGAAAGTAAAGAGCAAATATAAGATCGTATAAAATATATAAATTTATATAAAAAGCTGAAAAGCTCACCTGACAATAATAAGAAGAAATAAACAACTGGTTAAGAAATTTATATTCATACATTGATAGTTAAATATGAGACAAATATTAAATATATGATCAAATAAATGATGTAGTACATATGTGCATGCTGAATATAACAATTAAAGAATATTCGAGTACTACATTTGGTGCGTTTCTAAATTAAATAATCTATGTTTAAAATAAATTCTTATTAGCTAAACAAATAAATTTTTTAAATACTATATATATATATATATATATATATATATATTCTGCTGTAAAAGTTGGAGACTGTTTTTCAATTCAATTACCATGCATACTGACTATTTATTTGAACTTTTTAAAATCGATTATTAGAATATGAGCAATTACACTATGATTTTGCTCTTACTTTACGAGTTTGAAAATAACAGAATATAATTGATATTAATACAGTCACAACATTAAATTATTAAAATGTTATTAAATACAATCAAAACAAGATTTTTTACCGTTCGCAATTTAATTTTACGGATTAAGGCAAAAACCAAAAGTTAAAGTTCGATTTAAAGCTATAAATATTTCTTTACGTCGTTTTTGTAGTTGCATATTCATGTTATCTGGGATAATGAGAAACATACACGACTAAATAAATAAAATTTAGCAATGTGGGAAGTGTTTTCTCATAGTATAAAGCATGGAAGACAACATATTGCGATATATATCTTTCCAATTGTTTAGTCATACATGTTTCTCAACATATCTCTTCTAGTTTCATATCAATACTGCTAAAATGAGATGAAATCCAAAAGTCATGATGAATAATAACATTTTTATATAACACTCAAAATCGCAATTTAGTTCTGCAGATTGCAAAACAGTGTCGTTTGGATATTATATCAACCAAAAATGCATATCGTCCGCGGTATTAAATTGCAGACAAAAACGACGTCGTATTAATACCGTGGACGATCAGTCATACTTAGCGTTCGCAATTTAATTTTGCGGATGGAGAGGGTATTTTGGACAATTTTTTCGGCCGCAAAATTAAACTGCAAGCTCTCTCATATTAAACTGCAGACGACAGATCAATTTTATCGGTTGATGGACGAATGGACGGTTGAGATTTATTGTAAAGATAATTTTATCTGTATAACGTTGACTATGAATCAGTCGCATATACATATAATCTGCTGTAAAAGTTGGAGACTGTTTTTCAATTCCAAGGCAATTATTATTTATTTGAACTTTCTTAAATTCCAGGAAAAACAATGGCTTGTTCACGGGTATATGCTCTAAAGCTGCAGGAGTTTCTAGGTTCTCTCTCTTTCATATATATATATATATATATATGCACGATTTAATAATTAAAAAGGGTACATGTGAATTATGAATTTATGATATGCAGGAGTCCCAGCTTGAAGAATCGGCAAGTACTGAGTAGGTTTGGAAAATTAGCTGGAGAGTCCAGCAGCTCCTCTACATCTCTCTTTCTTAAACAACCAATTATTCATGATCCACAACCTAACCCTATTATCCCGAATTACTTTCAAACTCCTCCCAATCCCAATCCCAATCCCAAACCCAAACCCAATCCCAATCCCAACCCCAATCCCAATCCCCTGAGTAGGTTTGGAAAATTAGCTGGAGAGTCCAGCAGCTCCTCTACATCTCTCTTTCTTAAACAACCAATTATTCATGACCCACAACCTAACCCTATTATTCCGAATTACTTTCAAACTCCTCCCAATCCCAATCCCAATCCCAAACCCAATCCCAATCCCAATCCCCTGAGTAGGTTTGGAAAATTAGCTGGAGAGTCCAGCAGCTCCTCTGCATCTCTCTTTCTTAAACAACCAATTATTCATGAGCCACAACTTAACCCTATTATCCTCAATTACTTTCAAACTCCTCCCAATCCCAAATCCAATCCCAATACCAATCCCCTGAGTAGGTTTGGAAGATTAGCTGGAGAGTCCAGCAGCTCCTCTACATCTCTCATTCTTAAACAACCAATTATTCATGAGCCACAACCTAACCCCATTATCCCCAATTACTTTCAAACTCCTCCCAATCCCAATCCCCTGAGTAGGTTTGGAAGATTAGCTGGAGAGTCTAGCAGCTCCTCTACATCTCTCTTTCTTAAACGACCAATTATTCATGAGCCACAGCCTAACCCTATTATCCCCAATTACTTTCAAACTCCTCCCAACCCCAACTCCAACCCCAACCCCAACCCCAACCCCAACCCCATTCCCATTCCCATTCCCATTCCCATTCCCATTCCCAATGACAGTTACAATGATCATCAGATAACATTCCCAGCAGTACTATCACAAGAAAACCCGACCTCGGACGAATATAGTGAAGAAGAAGTTGCATGGCTTAAGCAAATTTTGTTGTCGCCAGATCGTGATGATGACGAAAACCTTTGAATATTAGTTGTAGCCTTGCATGCACATGCATGCACGCAAAGTTTTTTCTTATTAATTTGGACGTACTTTGTGTCTAATGTAAATAATGTATTATCTCAGCTCATTATATGCATGCGCCGAAGATTTTGAATGTTATTTAATTGGTTTACATACTAGCTTTAATATTTTATTAATTGTCTGTTTTTTTATTTTTCTACTCTAAATACACGTGCATTACAAAGTATAGAGTTTATTTATTGGGTTTTAATGCAATATTGATATACGAGTTTTGTTTAATTATTTATTTTTATGCATGTTGATCGAGGTCTGACTATATATATTGCATAAAAAAGTTATTATTTTCTGTGCACAAAATGTGCAAGTTTTGTGCACAAACACTACTATCTCATGTATTAAATAAATGATGTAAAAAATTATTAAATATTCTTAAGAATAATTTCAATAATAGGATACATATACTAGTTTTTCTCTATGTTTGTGTATAATTTGTGCACATAGAACTACTCTAAAAATTATACTTTATCTATTCTTTTTGAAGTTAACTTTAACCATTTTCAAGTTCAAAATTAACATGAGTTTCTTTAATTAATACAATTATGAATATTGTAATCTATATATTTAAAAAATATTAGTCATTATAAAATTTATTATTTTAAAGTTTTTAATGAATTAATCATCTCAATTTTTTAATTTTTTGAATGATTGTGGGAAAAAAGAGAGAACTGTCTATAAATCCACATGTCGAGAAATTGAGGGAGAGAAAGAGGGGTAGAGAGATTTTTGCTTGTGGATTTTTGATACAAACTTTAGCTTAGCTTGTTTGACTTACTTTGAAAAGAGGTTAAGACTTATATCAATTCACACTAAGTTATATTTATAATTGATGGAAAACTATTTTTTACTTACTGTCTAGTATATATGGAGTTCGCATCAGTTTTATTTTTCTAGGCAACATCAATGGTCTAATGAACAAGTTGTCAAAAACTAAAACTGCTCCATGCCATCATAATCAATTCTCTTAAAAGAATAATAATATTAAGTATTATAAGAGACACTTAAACCCTAACTAATACGAAGAAAGGTTGGTACCTTAATTCACATGCTAAATCATAAACGCATCGTACGCATGATCAAAACCTAATTAACTCTCTCTCTCTCTATAGCATCCTTGTATATAGTCGTAAACATGTTTATAAAGATCGAAAAGGAAATTTACCCTGACGACTATCACCTTTAAAATCATATACAAATTAACCCATTTTAGTTATGTGTCATTTTGTTTTTATACAGATTAATTGAAACAGAAGCCCTAACCATCTATCCCCTTTAAATTCATAAACGGCAACATTTTGTTTACTAATAATGTGTATCACCATGATCATTATATGATGATGTAGATGTCATAGTAAAGTGAATTCAACCACACTAATAGATGTCATACAACTGTCGTCTATACTTTTAGCGACGGACAACATATAGTGTCGCTATAAGTATAGACGACGGTTGTATGATCGAATCGTCGCCGTGTCCGTCGCTAAAAGGGGGTGAGCTTGGGTGAGTTGAATAAGGGGTGAGCTTAAGATATATTCTCTCTCTCTCTCTATATATATATATATATATATATATATATATATATATATATATATATATATATGGTCCGGATCTTAAGCTCACTCATTATCCAACTCACCCGAGCTCACCTCCTTTTAGCGACGTACCTGGCGACATACAGCCGTCGTCTATACTTTAACAATAATTTATGTAATATTGCTAATAATATAATGGCAGCGCCATTATTTTTTAATATGAGGTTCAGTGGACCAGTGACTTGTATCAATTTATAAGTCTTCTTAATTCATTCTTAATTCTAATAATTAAATGTCTACGGTATCACCATTTCTTAAAATTAGAACTTTACTTTAGAATGTTTCCAGTACTAAATCGAATCGATCACAACGGTAGAAGATCAAAAAATGATAACTTGCACTCTACTACTATTAAACTTTAATTAACCGCAAAGTTTTTAAACAAATTGTTAGCAATTATGCATTTGATTTCCAATTTTATTGTATGATTCATTAATTCAGAATTTATAGGTATCGATTATAAATATGATATGCTAACTAAGTTTAATCTAGGAAGTTGATATTTCACATGATTTTTTGATATTTACACATAAAAAGTGTCGCTATAAATGTATAGCGATGATTGTCATGTGAAAATATCAAAAAGCGATCATGTGAAAATATCATTTTCCTTTAATCTAATGGTGTTATTAATTCAGATGTTCAGAAATTACTTTGAAACGCTCAAATTAATTCTGTAGATAATTCAAATTACATACTTATGACATGTGAAAAGAAGGAAATCGAACTTGCTAAATCCAGCTCATACCTCATTAATATTAGGGATGATGCTAATTAATGGTGATCTGAAAGATTCTTAATAGAGAACTGATTTATCTACATTTAATTTGAAAATGATATTTCCACATGATCTCCATGTTGGGTGTGGGTCCTCACCCATGAGATAGAATCCAAGATAGAAAAGAATTGATTTTCTTTGTGAGCAAGTAAATGAGTTTACTTGATATTAATCCAATTAGAAATTGGGTTAATGAAAGCAATATTGGAATTGGAGATTCTATGAAAGGAATCCAAGTTGAAAAAGGATTTACTTGTTAGAGTGGTTGGTGACCAAGACAAGGAGATGTGATCCCTAATTTGATTAGGAGAATAAATTGTTTCTAATCCATAATAGGAATGGATTAAGAAGTGTACTATAAATAAAGCTATGAGGGAGTCTTATTTGATACATGAGATAGAGAAGCTTGGTGTTAAGAAGATACCAAAAGAATAAATTGAGAGAATTACTGTTTGTTGTTCGTGGATATCCGCCATCATCTCCGTTCAATTGAAAGTTTGAAGACTTTATTGCTTGGGGTGTTTTTAGTGGTGAAGTTAATTAGGTTTCTCAACTTAATTAAAGGTAAATTTGTATTATCTCAATTTATTGTGTAACCTCAAGTTTTAGGGCATAAAACTTGAGAGGATTATTGTAAGCCCATTATTAGTGATATAGTGGAGATTCGGAGTTTGACCCGTGGTTTTTACCTCTTAATTTTAGAGGGTTTTCCACGTAAATTTGATGTCTTGCTTGTGGATGGTTATTTGTTATTTTTGTTCTCATAATTAGTTTTGTTGATTTCATATTTAATTGCACAAAGACGGAAAAGTAATTCCTGGGATATAGATTATTTTTGGCGTACTTTTCCCAACAGTGGTATCAAGAGCTTGGTTATTTTTTTGTGATTTTCTTGTGCGAATTAAATGGAGGATTGGACAGCAGGTTGCATGATTAATCTCAAGGCTACAAATTATGCAATTTGGAAGCCAAGAATGGAGGATTTGCTTTACTGCAAGGATTTATACGAGCCACTTGAGAACGATGGAGTTAAGCCCACAAACAAGAGTGACGAGCAGTGGAACAAGATGAACAGGAAAACTATTGGTCTAATCAGGTCGTGGATTGATCAAAGTGTGTTTCATCATGTTGCCACGGAAACTAAAGCCTATGATCTCTGGCAGAAATTGGAGTCCATGTATGAAAGGAAGACGGCGCAAAATAAAGCTTTTTTGATTAGGAAGCTTGTGAATTCTAAATTCAAGGATGGAAACTCCGTTGCAGAACACTTGAGTGATTTTCAGAGTTTGATAAATCAATTGAGTACGATGAAGATGGTAATTGACGATGAGATGCAGGCTTTGTTGTTGTTGAGCTCTTTGCCTGATAGCTGGGAGACGCTGGTTGTATCGTTGAGTAACTCCGCTCCTAATGGCAAGCTGACTATGGATACAGTTAAGGATAGTTTGTTTAATGAGGAACAGAGGCGAAGAGATACTATGGTGATTAGCGCTGAGTCACAAGTTTTTGTCGCACAGAGTAGGGGCAAAAACAAAGGGAAAAACTCTCCTGAAGATGACAAATTCAGGGGAAGGTCAAGAGATAGAAAAGAAGTAATTTGCTTTCACTGCCAGAAGCCAGGTCACATAAGACGAGAGTGCAGATTTTTAAAGAAGGAGCAGTCTAAGGAAAAAGATGAGGATAAAGATTCGATTGTGTATCTATCCGATGTTGATGTAGCTATTGTTTGTGATGATAAACCCAAGTGCCATGTTAATGATTGGATTATTGATTCGGGTGCTTCGTTCCATGCTACTTCGCGTGGTGAAATCTTCACATCCTACAGTAGTGGTGATTTTGGCCATGTGCGGATGGGAAACGGAAGTGCATCCAATATTATAGGCATTGGAGATATTTGTTTGGAAACTAACAGTGGTTTCAAGTTGATGCTGAGAGAAGTCAGACATGTTCCAGATATTCGTTTTAATTTGATCTCTGCTGGTAAGCTTGATGAGAATGGTTATAAAAGTTACTTTGGTGAAGGTCAATGGAAGCTCATCAAAGGGTCTTTAGTGGTGACTAGAGGTAAGAAGATAGACACTCTTTATACGATGCGGGCGCATGTGAGAGGTGTTGAAGATGGGGGAGTTAGGCAGAAAAAGGTGTGGTATAAAGCCGTGCGAGATGGGAGAAAAGCCTTGCATGAGAACCACGAGAGAATAGCTCTTCGCTTTAAATGGGTACCAAAAGTGAAGAAAGAAAGTGATAGCTCGCAGCAAGGGTACAAAGCGGTTGTGAATGAATTTGGCAAGCAAAAATCTGTCAAGTTTGAGTTAGATCCTCCCATTGAGAAGAACCATACCGATGAGACAAAGCCGGGCATGAAGATATTTGAAAATTCCAAGAAGATTGAGTTGAGCCAAGACTTCGTTGGAATTAACTCCGAGTAAGGAGTTGTGGTTGGTGATCCCTCCTCTCATGGGTTCGGAGGGGGAGATTGTTGGGTGTGGGTCCTCACCCATGAGATAGAATCCAAGATAGAAAAGAATTGATTTTCTTTGTGAGCAAGTAAATGAGTTTACTTGATATTAATCCAATTAGAAATTGGGTTAATGAAAGCAATATTGGAATTGGAGATTCTATGAAAGGAATCCAAGTTGAAAAAGGATTTACTTGTTAGAGTGGTTGGTGACCAAGACAAGGAGATGTGATCCCTAATTTGATTAGGAGAATAAATTGTTTCTAATCCATAATAGGAATGGATTAAGAAGTGTACTATAAATAAGGCTATGAGGGAGTCTTATTTGATACATGAGATAGAGAAGCTTGGTGTTAAGAAGATACCAAAAGAATAAATTGAGAGAATTACTGTTTGTTGTTCGTGGATATCCGCCATCATCTCCGTTCAATTGAAAGCTTGAAGACTTTATTGCTTGGGGTGTTTTTGGTGGTGAAGTTAATTAGGTTTCTCAACTTAATTAAAGGTAAATTTGTATTATCTCAATTTATTGTGTAACCTCAAGTTTTAGGGCATAAAACTTGAGAGGATTATTGTAAGCCCATTATTAGTGATATAGTGGAGATTCGGAGTTTGACCCGTGGTTTTTACCTCTTAATTTTAGAGGGTTTTCCACGTAAATTTGGTGTCTTGCTTGTGGATGGTTATTTGTTATTTTTGTTCTCATAATTAGTTTTGTTGATTTCATATTTAATTGCACAAAGACGGAAAAGTAATTCCTGGGATATAGATTATTTTTGGCGTACTTTTCCCAACACTCCATCACATGTATAGTGAGCGGAACCATATCCATGTGAGAAATTAGACTTACGTAGAAAATATCAATTTCTTTCACAATATTGTTTTAATAAAAATACAATGTAATTTGTATCCAGGTATCTTGTTTTTTTTATAGTGGGCTGTATTTGAAGCTAATTTAATTTATACATTGGAATATGAGTTACTAGAAAGTTGTCACAGGGACACATTTTTTATGTTTGACCTTTAAATTTGTTTTGAATGTATGCAATTAATGAAACAAAAAGTTTAAAATAAAAATAAAAAATCAGGTTACCAATAATTAATCGCCATAATGAACATCAGATTATCACAGTCAGGTTATATATATATATATATATATATATATATATATATATATATATATATATATATATATATATCATTATAGTTTACATACATGAGATCAAGATCACGACTGAGATCAGATATAGTGAGAAACCAGAGAGGTTTGCAAGTTCTGAGTCTCTTGTATTTTTATTGGTAAATTGAATTTTTCATTGATCCCTTTCTCCAGTTCCACATATTCTTAATTAGTTTCTTAATGAGTTGATTTATATATATATATATATATATATATATATATATATATATATATATATATATATTGGTTTAGTTAAAGAACAAGTTATGTTTGTGATAAATCCATTTTTCCCTAGGAATTATATGATATAAATGTATGTATATGCTGCTTACATGAGTTGAATCAATGTAAATGTATGTAATGAGGGTCGGCAATAGATCTGAAGTCTTATTGGAAATTTGTTAAAATTTATGCCTTGAAACAAATATATAGTTAGGTATTGCTAAAATTGTGTGCGTGCGTACATATTAATTATTTTTAACCTTGCTGATTTAGTACTGCTTATACTCCACTGTAATTTAACACGTACAAAACTGAATGGTAAGATATGTTATACCCTTGTAATCATGTTTGATACTTGTAGGATATTGACAACAAATTCTTTCACCAAAAATATATGTCAATCTCTAATTACAGATTAGATTTTACATTTATTTTTACTGAACAAATGATTTTTTATGTTAATATCGGATTAATTTGCAAAGATTAATTACAAGCAATTTGTATCGTCTTTTTTCAAGGAGATGACAAGAGGGGGAAATATCACAAAATATAGAGGAGTTCAAAAGTAAGTATTTAATTTGTTTCAACAGTTAATTACTACTTGATATATAGATTGTGTTTGTGTTCAGTATATATATATATATATATTTGTGTGCATAAAGGATTTGTCTAATTCATTTTAGTAATTTAAATTGTAGGTTTTACGGCAAAAATCTATATCAAGCAGTGCAGTACAGATCTGGTAGATTTAATGAGAAGGGCTGTCATGGTAGGCATATTCTTAATTTAATTATATATAGCACACATTTTTGCATTGTTACTTCCTTTTATATATAATGGCTTTCACACAAATTAAATGTCTTTTCACTAATTTTGATTTCTTTTTCTTTTTCTCTTGCAGTGTATTTAGGTGCGTGAAATTAAGCTCCTTCCATTCCATGTTAATTAATTAATGGAACTGC